>PVJS01004983.1:0-66328 GCA_004027185.1 Glis glis
TGATTGGCTAATCTCGCTTAACATAATGCTCTCCAGATCTTTCCATTTTCTTGCAAATGCTGTTATTTTGTTCTTCTTTATTGCTGAGTAGAATTCCATTGTGTGTATTTCCCATAATTTTGTGATCCATTCATCTGTTGATGGACATCTAGGTTGGTTCCATAATTTGGCCACTGTGAATTGTGCCGCTATGAACATGGGTATGCATATATTACTGTTGTTTTCTAGTTTCAATCCCTTTGGTATGATACCCAGTAGTGGTATAGCTGGATGCTAGGTAAGTACTCTACCACTGAGCTATATCCCCAACCCTCAATTTACTTTTAAAGTACTCTGTGTTCCAATATAATAATTCAGAAAATTATTTTCATATAGTTCTGACATACACAGAATATATACGTGGTCAAGCTTGCATCTTCCTCAGTGGAATAGAATCTTCCTATAGTCTGACTCCTGTGTTCTAACTCACTTCTAGGTCAGGATGATTCTCAATAATTGGCTTTACAGGGAGTGTGAGCACTGGGATTGTAAACCATTACAGTTAATTATTTGTTAAAGCTACTCTAGTGATGTTACCCAAATCTTTTAAAACATGTCACCACTGATAGCTGCTACAAGTGGAACAATTATGCCATTAATAGAATTAAGAGTAAAACTGAGCTGGACATATTGACACATGTCTGTAATCCCACCCGAGACAAGAGGATTGCAAGTTCTAGACCAATCCAGCTATAATAGTTTGGATTTATAATGTCTCCTGAGACCTCACGGAGAGTAGGCAGCTATGTTGGAGGGGGGGCTTGGTTGAGGAGGGGTCCCTGGGGGTGTGACCTTGAGGATTATATATGGTTTCTCTTCTCCCTGCTTTCCTTCTTGTTTCTGGCCTCTGTGATATAAGAGCAGAGCATTTCCTCTCTCTCTCTCTCTCTCTGCCTCTAGCTGCCATGTCCTCAGCTCTGCAGACCCGGCCTGACATGAACTGAACCTCTAAAATCTCCTAAAACTGTGAGCAAATAAATCTTTCTTCCTCTAAATTGTGTGTGGTCAGGTTTATTGTGTCATAGCAGTGAGAATGCGGTCTGAAATAGAAATTGGTATTAGAGGAGTGGAGTCACTACTGTATTTAAGTCTGATCATGTGTTTTATGATTCTTTGGAACTAATTTGTGAGAGAAAGTTGGAAGGGCCTGAATGTGACCAGAAAGGCAGATGGTAGAGACTGTGCTCAGGAGATTTCAGAAGGCAAAGAAGGCACTATAGGGAAATGGATTAGAGACCTCACATGTTACATTCTGGCAAAGAACATATCAGCCCATGAACTGAAAATTTGTGTAAGGCCAAATTTAAAGGCAATGAACTGATTAAGCTTGCAGAGGAAATCTCAAATAGCAAAGTATCCAAACTGCATTATGGATGTTAATGTCTGTGTTCAGTGAATTGTACATTGAATTTTGGAAGCAGAAAGCAAATCAGAATGACTTTATAGATTTTCAGTTTGGTCAAAAGGCATGTGCAAAGTCAGACCCAGAGAAATGATCCTGTGGAAGAAAGTAAGATGGCTGAAGGGAGATCGAATGCTTTGCTTAGACACAAAGTACTGCATTCAGGAAAAGAATGTGGTCAGAGCAGTTTGCAACCATGGAAACAAATGCAGCTATTCTGAAGAAAGACACTCAGATTCCTTCCCTGTGGTCTTGATGGAGGTGGGCCCAGCAGCTGTGATTGCAAAGGGCTCAGCGGCAGTGATTACAGAGGGTGTGACTACCTTTCCTTCTGGTGGTCGATCTCAGCACTTATGCTGGCTTTGCTTGAAGAAAGGGCTCATGGAGTCTTTTTCCCAGATTTCAGAGGAAGGCCTGGAAAGCCAGGCAACATGTCACAAGGTTGGAATATTTGAATATAGGCCCAAAAAAGGCAATCTGTGAAGCTGTGAGGGTGAAGCCAAGGTTGCAAGAAAAAACTCTGACATTTAGAAATGTTGGAAACATGGAATAACCATGAAGAAAGACTGCAAGCTACGAGCCATAGAGACAGGCTAGAAAAGCAAGTACATCACGATTTGCAATCAACAAGGCTATAGGGGTAGGGCGGCCAAGGCTCCTTGGACATCTCCTCTCACTACCATGTGTCCTGAATACCAGAAATGGAGCTACAGGATCAAATGCTTGCTCTGCTAGATTCCAATCCTGTTTTGGTCCCATTCCTTCTTTCTATGGTCCTATTCTTTCCTTTTGGAATGCAAATGTTTACTCTGTGCCATTGTACATTGGATGTATATAAATTGTTTTTTATTTTACAGGGGTTCACTGTCAAGAGTTTTCCTGGAGTCTCAGAGGAGACTTTGGACTTTGGACATTTGAGTGATGCTGGAACTGTAAAAACTCTGGAAACTCTGGGAGGTAGACTAAATGCATTTTGCATTGTGAGTTGGATGTGAGGTTTTGGGTGCCAGAGGTGTATTGTAATGGTTTGGATTTATAATGTCTCCTGAGACCTCACAGAAAGTAAGCAGCCATGTTGAAGGGGGGGCTTGGTTGAGGAGAGGTTCCTGGGGGTGTGGCCTTGGAATTATATATGGTTCTTCCTCACTCTGCTCTCTCTTGCTTCTATCTTCCTTGATGTGAATCCAGAGCATTTGCTTTCTCCCTCTCTCTGCCTCCAGCCATCGTACCCTGAGCTCTGCAGACCTGGCCTAAGATGGATTGAACCTCTAAAATCTCCAAAATCTGTGATAAAATAAATCTTCCTTCCTTTAAGTTGTGTGTGGTCAGTTTTATTGGGTCATAGCACTGAGAAAGCTGTCTGAAATACAGGGCAACTTAGCAAGACCCTGTCTCAAAAATGAAATAAAAAGGGTGGTGATGTAGCTCAGTGGTAGAACACTTGCCCAGCAAGTGTGAGGCCCTGGGTTGCATCCTCAGCACCATTAAAAAAAGGGGGGGGTGGTAAAGATAAGTCTATAATGGCCACTTTATTGTTAATAGGTGGCTAAAAGTAGTCATAGGTGACTGGATAAAAGATCTAGCATGCTTGGCTAGTAAGGTGATAAAAAAGAATTTAGTGCTATATTTTCTTACTAATATGGAAGATCTGAGTCATTTAGAAAAACTGAATCTAACAGATGATCTCATACATTGGTTGAGTGGTGCATATTATATGAAACACATACTTTCTTACCTTCCTATGCATACTTAGTAGATAAATCAACTTAACGTCAAGTTATTGTATATCATTTGTCATTTTGAAGACATGAGAATTATGAGGACCTGGTATTTTTCTCTCTTGTCTTCCATATCCCATGTATTTTCAGGTTTCACCATTAACTTTTTATTTTCAGTTTTATTACTAAAGTTCTGAGAGTCAACATTTTATTCCTAACCCTCCCAAAGAATGCTGCAATTTCACACTAAAGGCAGATAGGTTACCACTGTCACAGTCTTTAAAGTCCACTTTTCTCATAACTCTAAAGTAGTTTCTTCATTCCCAAACTGAATTTGGAGACTTCTGAAGGGACAAGATAAACTCCAGGGCTTTTCTTATCCTACTGAGTAATGATTTCAGCACTATTAGAAGTTGTGAATATATCATTGATTACATGATTTTGATTTAGACCAGGGATCAGTAAACTTTTTCTGTAAAGGATAAGATACTAAACATTTTTTGGTTTTCTGGGCCATGCTATCTCTTGCAGCTATTTCAACTGTGCCTTTTATCTCAAAAAAAAAAACATAGGAAATACAAAGAAATGGGTATGTGCGTCTGTGTACAAATAAAACTTTAATTACAAATAAAAGGGGGGTGCTGTGGGCTGGATTTACTCACAAGTCATAATTTGCTGACCTCTGGTATAAGCTAATAGTTTGATAAAAGCCATGCAATAAACAAATCTTTAGATTCATAGAATGGTAAAGTAATATTAAATGGTAATGGTCATATTTTAATTCACATAGCATCATTTCCAATGCAAGGGAGAAAATAGTAATTTAAAGTTAATACCATTTAAGTTAAATTATTTGGATTAAAAGAAATGCACAACATCTCTACAAATGAGAACAGTCTAGAGAAAAAGAAACCTGCTACCTGCTAATGGTTAAATGTAATAACCACTTCTCATATAATATATCTTGGAGAACTTAGCTATTTCTGTGGCTTCACAAATCACTTTACGGAAATGTTGCTCAAATTTCTTCTGCCATCGTACACTATCTCTATAACTACATTTTCTCATTTCAAATGCATACTTAAGATTTTTCTACTTGGTTACCCTTCCATAGCCTTGAATGCAAAATATGCAAAATATGCTTTCCAAAACTAGCTCCACTTTCAGGCCTAAGAATTTTCACCAATAGAACTATTCTCAAGTGGAAAACATTGGAGTCAAAGAATCATGTTAACCTTTGACTCCTATTTCTATAATTCCTTGTATTGTCTGCCACTAAGTCCTAAAAATCTTCCACTATCATAAGTCCAACATGCATCTGTTTTCTCCCATTTCCACTACTGTGGTTTCCAGTATGAGCCTCTGTGACTTCAACCTTGCATTTCTCCAACGACATCCCAGCTGGTGTCTAGGCCCATGTGTCTTATCTTTCTAATTAATTCTGTTCATGCTGACAGATAAAACACTGCTCTCCTCAGGTCCTCGCTCCTACCACTTATAGAACACCACCTAAAATACTGATCCTGACATTTACAACTCTCCACAAAATCACCCCAGGCTTCAGCTCACATCTTTGAAGCCTCAATCTACACACTTTTTTTGTGAACATATTTATTGTTTTTCTTACTTCAAATGCTTAGCTTATACAGTTGATCTCATTTTTAATTATCCTTTCTATTTATCCTAATAAGATGGTACAAGTCAAGCCCATCCCATCCTATAGATCTTTCCCTAGTTCTTTGGCTTCAGATGTTTGGTGTTGCAATTGATTAGTCTTTAACTCCTTGTTGGGTGAACAGTGACCTCATTTCCTTAACAAATGTAAGCTCCCTGGTTTGAATATCTTCATCCTTTCATAACACTCATAGTTCTTTCTATACAGCCTTCAGAATACATTTATAGTTGAACAAGTAGCTGAAATTAGAAAGTCTGATATACTAGACAGGGCAGGTCCACGCCATAGCTTTTGCAGATTAATTTAATGCTTACTACACAATTATTTTAATCATTAAAAAAATCGCACCAGATTTTTTTTCCATCTCTAACCATTTAAGGACAAAGATGAAAACAGCAAGAGTTTGGCAGGTCAATCATGCAGAGTTCTGAAAATAGCCATGAACATCAAAGCAAGAAAAAAAGTGCTTTTCCACCATTAACAATAGATATTTTCTCCATTTCATGTCCTTGAGAAATACAGGTTTGAAGGAAAAGAAATGTCCATCTACTGAAACAATACAGAAAATGACTATCTTCATATGGAAGTTAAAGGGGTTCTTCTAAGGATATTTATGCAGAAATCACTTGTTATAATGCAACTTTCTCTTCCCAGAGAGCCTGAAAATGGAAAAGACTGCTGAGAGAGAGTGAGCAGTCTGACAAGCATGCCACACTTAAATAGTATTATTTCAGGACAGGCAGAGGAAGGGACATCAGCAAATAGGAAACCAACAAAGAAAGACAAAAAGGTGGGAGAAAGTAGCACTGAGGAAGCCAAAGACCTTTTTATCACAGAGGGAGTGGGTAAGACTACTAGATACTACAAAGTAATCACCCAGAATAGGAATGAACTGAGGGTGTCAGATTTGGAAAAGAAAAGATCAACTATAATCACAGAACAGCTTTGTACACACTGCATGTCAAAGAAATAAAAGGTGCATGTTAATAGTGTCGCTTTCATGCTTACCGTGCCACATTGTGCACATTTGTCTGGGCTATGAACTTACAGGAAGGGGGAAGGAACTACCATTGGATGAAGACAATATGCTGCCAGTGCTGTCAGGCCCAGCATGGGAAGCGAGGAAATGAGTCACCTGAGTTTGTGCAGCTTGTAAGTAAGAGAGTTTGGAACTGAAGCTATTTTTCACACACTTGTGCTGCTTCTACCGTATTTCCTACAGTAGTATTCTTTTTTTTTTTTTTGGTACTGGGTATTATTGAACCCAGAGATATTCTACCTCCGAGCTACACCCCCAGCCCTATTTTATTTTTTATTTTTAAACAAGGTCTCACTAAGTTGCAGAGGGCCTCACAAAGTTGCTGAGGCTGGCCACGAACCTGCGATCCTCCTGTCTCAGCCTCCCAAGTACTAGGATTACAAGTGTGTGCCACCACACCCAGCTACAGTGGTATTCTATAAAAATATGCCTTTTATCTGTTTTACCTAATTTAATTCCACCCCTTGATTTCTGAGTATTATTTGTGCAGAGAAGATAGAATAAAAATTGGAAGAATCCTAAAAGATCTTTTGGGCCAAACCTCTCTTCTTCCATTTTGTTTTGTTTTGTTTCCATCTAAATAAACTAAGACCCAGAAAGATGAAGGGATGAGCAGAATTTGCCCAGTGTTAAAGAACTGACACTAAAACATATGCTTCCTGATTCCCAATCTCTTGTTCTTTTTTGTTATAAACACTGTATAAACCAAAAATGTTCAAAAATGTATGCTTGATTAAAGGAAGTATTAGCAATGCACAACAAGATCTTGTATCACTTGATTTCTCAAAGCATGATCTGAAATGAGCATGACTTTCAATTCTATAAATCTAAGTGTCTAGCCAGTTATTGTTTTAGCCAAAGTTGTTATTAGAAGTTACACAAAGAAAATTATTCAAATAAAATACTAAACATCACTAGGTAGTTAATCTTATTTATGACAATGTTATAGGAATGTCATTGCTAAGAACTTCTGGGAAAGTTACATAATTATATTACATTGTATACACACACAGACATATATAATGCATATAGGCAAGGCTGTACAAATCTTACTGATTGTTAAGGTGGCAAGTAAAGTGTTAGGGAATACCTTGATCACAAAAACAACAAAAAAACAAACTTCAGTGCACCATCTATGTTATAACCAAAAGATTGGTCTGATTTTCTTCGAGACATACATTAGGGAAAAATTTAGGAGTTATGGGCTAATGTCAAAGAACAGAATTGAAATGGATGTTTCTCTGTTCTGGTGTTTTGTAGAATGACTTATTGCAGATTCATATCCATCCTACTCTGCTTGCTAAGCCTGGCGTCAAAATCACAAATGCATCAAGATAGTAGCTAAGGTAGAGATGTTGGAGAAATGAAAAGCAAATCAAGGGCAGCATTTGGCTTCCCACCTCTTGCCTGTCGTCCGGGCCCACAGCCTTCCTGTGCTCCAGGGATGTCCTGTTGCACACTCCAAGGGACTAATTGGCATCTACGCCATTTGTGAGTCTTCCACCTACAAAAGAAGAACAGAATCTCAATGGAGAAGAAGCAAAGATTCCAGGCAAATCATAGAGATTCAGCAGCATAAAAAATGACTTTGATCTCTACAAACAGAAGGTTATTTAACTATGTTCAGTACTAAGTTTAATTTAGATATTTATTAAGGTATTCTAAAAAGCAACATTACCTACAAAAAAATTCTTCCTTTGGCACTGGAGACAAGAACACATTTTTGCGGAGTTCTATAGGAATGGGCTCTACAGAGAGCTTCAGAGAGCATTTAGACTTTTTAATGATTTAGATTGCCAAGACACGCACCAGATAGCACAAGTGTTGCATTCCATTGGAGTAAGATATGTTTATTTTTTATTTATTTATTTATTTATTTATTTATTTATTTATTTATTTGCGGTACCGGGGATTGAACCCAGGGGCATTCTACCTCTGCGCTACACCCCCGGCCCTAATTTTTATACTTTATTTTGAAACCAGGTCTCACGAAGTTGTGGAGGGCCTCACTAAGTAGAGAGAGAGAGAGAGACAGGGAGAGAGAGAGAGCTGAGGCTGGCCGAGAACCCAGATCCTCCGGTCTCCGCCTCCCAAAGTACTGGGATTACAAGCGTGCGCCACCACGCCCGGCTAGAAGCTATGTTTATTTTTACTGAAGTTATGGAATTGCATTCAAGTCATGACTCCTTTGTTTAGTGCTCTTTTGATTAGCACTGTAGGAGTAACTCCGCAACTGAAATTATAACCTACTTTTATAAAAACAAATTCCCAAAATTAAGAAGTTTGGGCGAATAGTTGAGAATTTTCATGATGTAAGTACTTGGTTTTACTATTTGTCATCTCAGCATAAAAGACAAATGTATTAAGCTGGCAAATTTGCCATCAATTTCTACTTAAATTATTATTTTGTGATTACATGTCCCATTAATTGATGCCATAATATTTCATCTGTTGTCGGGATTGCAATTATATACTACATCAAATTTCAATTAGAAACTTTCAGTTTTAATGGCAAGGAGGCCAAATCTCTCTAATAAATTACCAAGATGATACACAGCTTCAATAGCTACAATTTTCTTTGGGGTGATCACAAAAGAACTGAACAGATATCTTACTGGCATCATTGAGACAGTTATGTCATTTCCTGAGCCAGAACACCAATGCTTATGTGAAACAGGTGCTCTTTGGAGCCAGGAGAGAAATGCTTAGGCCATTCTCCTATGTTTCATAATTATTAACCACTTTTCTGGATTTCCTATAGTTTATACCAACCTAAGGCATTTCTCCCCCAAATTATTGGTGCTAATAACACAGCTGGGAAATTTACACAAATATTTGCCTCCTTGGAGATAATCTAAGAAGCTGAACGGCTCTCCTATACAGAAACAAGAAATGGCAGCTATAGCCATAGACATCCTTAATTCCACTGAGCTTGCAGAAGAAATTATATTGACTTCGTTTCATCATTGTCTGAAAGAATATGGGCTGACAGTCTTTCCCAATGCATGGCTCACATTGCTTTTTCTCGATTACCTGTAGCTTTGGCACACTGGAGGGGCCTCACAGGCCTTCTCTTCATAGAGAGGATCCGTGCAGTCACGACCTCCATTGGCTGGCAGCTGAATGATGACCCGAAGCCGAGACTGCTTCCTGACTCCGGAGTCACCTGCAACGAGGCCCCTCTTTAACCTCTGCAGTTTGCATTGATGAAAGAGTCTCCAAATACCACTCTGTGCAGAGGAATTGCTCTGCCTCCAGCCACACCTGCGACATCCCTGGATGAGAAGCCTCATCCAGTCTAATCAGTTGCTAAATTTTCCCAAAGACTGCTTATGTTGAAAACCCAATCAATTTCCATTTTAAAATGTGAAGAATGAAGAAAACAGTTCCATAGTCAACTAGTTTTCCAAATATGCAGTTACAGAGTAATTGCTCTTTTGTATATTTCTTTCCCCTGGAGAAATATGACAGATCTAATTAAATTATTTTCCACTACCTTAGGTTTATTTTCATGCCGTTTCACCTGTTTACCACATGGGACTCATACACATGTAATGAATCTTCCTTAGGAGGATATATTCAATGTTATAATGTGAACTTTTATTTCTTTGTTATTCACTTAATTTGAAATGCATAACTTGTAAATTATCCCAGTCATTTATTATTCATGTTAAACAGCCTAAGATCTTCAATTCAGGTCACATTCTAAACATTGGGGCTCTAAGAAGTGAAATGAAAGTGGTTTCCTAGAGGCAGATCTTTTAGAGAAGCCGTCAAAACAGTAATAATTACTGTAAGTAAACAACTGTGAATTATGTTTAAAAATGGGAAAAATTAAGACTTACCTTCAATAAGGATACTAAGTTGACAGTCTTATTGATGTAAGGATGCTCAAAAATTTTTAGATTAGAAACAGATGCGTAGGTTTTGCTAACTTTAATAAAATATATTTCAATTCATAATATATACACTTTTTAATGATGAATAGCCACATGGTACAGTTTCACTTACAAAAAACTCCCTAAAGAATTATTAGTAGTGCCAGGTGTGGTGGTGCACGCCTGTAATCCAAGTACTTGGGATGCTGAGACAGGAGATTGCAGGTTTGAGGCCAGCCTCAGCAAATTTGTGAGATCCTCAGCAACTTAGCGAGACCCTGTTTCCAAAATTAAAAAAAAAAATAGGGATGGAGATGTAACTCAGAGGTAGAACACCCCTGGGTTCAATCCCCAGTAACACACAAACAGACGCGTGCGCACATACACACACACAGAATTATATTAATAGATAACATAATTCCTGACATATTTATGTTCTTTTGCATGATCCTTAAATATTTGATACATGGAATACAGGAATAGGGAAATTTTAAAGTTAGCAGCCTCTAGCAAAGTTTCATCAGAAATGAAAGGAAACATTTTTAGAGTTATTGCAGTTGTGGACAAATATAATTTGATAATCAAAACTCTACCATAATGGAATGAATATCCTTTCAAGGCAACTAACTGACTTCAACCTTGTTTAGGGAGGATTCCTGTATTAGATGAGAGAGTGGATCAGACTGGTGATTCCTAAATGTCTGACTACAAAGGAAAAATCTCTTTATTTAAAAGCAGCAGCAATGACAACAGATTTCTGGGCCTATTCCTGTAACTATTAAGTCAGAATCTTTGAAAGCGGAGTTTAGCAACCAGATTTTTTTTTTTTTTGTGGTACCGGGGATTGAACACAGGGGTGTTCTACCTCCGCGCTACACCCCCGGCCCTATTTTTTTTATGCTTTATTTTTTAAACCGGGTCTCACGAAGTTGCGGAGGGCCTCACTAGGTAGAGAGAGAGAGAGAGAGAGAGAGAGAGAGAGAGAGAGAGAGAGAGAGATATCGCGCGCGCACCCATGCACGCTAAGGTTGTCCGTGAACCCAGATCCTCCGGTCTCCGCCTCCCAAAGTACTGGGATTACAAGCGTGCGCCACCACGCCCGGCGAGCAACCAGATTTTTTAAGAGCTTGCCAAGGTACAGTGGTGAAGAACCAGGTTTGGAATCTACTGGAATAGATGACCTTGTATATCTTGTCCCAATTTAAGATTCTGAGTCCACATGTAACTTTTTAGAATGATTCCCACAGTACAGGGAAATCTGTACTATTCACGATTGTATTAACTATTTTAATGAATAATTAGAATACTATAAGTAATGGAGTAGGGAATTGGGATATGGAAGTATTTGCAACAGAGAATTAAAGTATTTGAAAATACTGTCATGGGCTTCTTATTGTAACAATACTAGTTTGAATGCCAGCTCCAACTATTACATATTTAATATGATTTATTCAGGCAGATCTAAGAAATATCCACAGGAATTTTAATACATTGCTAATGCAGTTTCCATCTATTATATTGTCTAAATAACTCCTCTTTTAAGGCTCAGGTAATAAATTCCTCTAATAATTTAGAGCTCGGAAAAAATTTTTGTTTCCCTTGATAATCTGTTAAGAATCCATTATGCTTCTATTTTTTGCTTTGGTCACCAGAATCTCAAAGCTAATTTTCTTCTCGATTGCAGGAGCTTACCTTAACTTGATTTTCTCATATAATCTTTCTTTCCCCTTCCCCTTCACTCCCTCCCCCATTCACTGCCTGGCTTCACTCTTCTTTTACAATTTTTATTAGTTTTTCTTATGTCTTCTGTTTATAATTTATCTTTAATCTTTTTAAAAGAGTATACATACTAAATGACCATTCTTGTCATTTGTTTAGCACTGGAGGAAGGAGGGAGGTTTTTGTGTGTATTTTAACAGGGAAAAGAGCACAGACAAATGGTCTTTTGTTTCCCAGGTAGTCAAAATTCTTAGAGGCAATCACTCTCCAACCCTTCTCAACCTGCAGATAGAAATTAGACTTGGGATTAAGACCTAGGGACCTGGGGATTGGAGGGGACAATGAAAGTTCAACAAAGCTCCTACTCATTAACTATCTAGCTGTCACCTGGTGCATAGCCAGGGCTGTTCCAATTTTTTGAAAGCAAAAATTTGACCCCAAGTACAACTGTAAAACTCTGAAACTTTCTTCTAGTTCCTTCTCATCACAAAGGCCACAAGCTTCGACTCAATGTTTTTAGGACTATGACTACTGTTTTTACTTCCTTGACTTCACACGGTCAATCTGTTTATTCTTTAAAAGTCTAGATTCCTTAATGTGCAGCCCACAGGACAGAGATTGTGATCTGATTAAAGCCAAACACTTCAGAGCCATAGCACCCAGAGAGGAGGTTTAATTGGGTCACATAGGAAGCATCATGACATCCATGCTTCTACCCACTGGGAGGTCTGTTTCTTCTCAGGTCACAGTTAAGAAATTACTTGTGTGCTCAAAGTAACATCACTGTAGATCTCAGCCAAGTTATAGAGCTTTCAGATCAGAGCCCAGAAAAAGGGAGAGCCACAACACATGTTAAAAAAGAAAAATGGAATGTCCTTCCTTTCAGTAGTCTGTATGTATTTATTCCAGGTTATTACATGTGGTTGACAGAAGTCTACAGTTTCCATTCATCTTTGTGTTCGAGCTCCTAGAACACATTAAGTACTATACACAGTAAGTGCTTAGTAAATATTTGTTGAATGAGCAAACACATTTATTCCAAATCTTCTCAACTAGAACATTAATATCTTCTATTTCTTCCCATCTGTTCCCTTAAAGTAATAAGTTCCCTAAGTCTGTGCACTGAGGATTAACAAAAAATAAGCTTATATTTTTTATTAGAAAGAATGAGAATGTGAAAAATAAAGGCACCTGCCTTTTGTAGTTATACCTGAAAATACCTATCTAGAATAGGAATAGAAAAGAGGGATTATATTTCCAGACAATAATTATGTGGTAATAGGGCACACAGATTCAGAGGGTACATAACCTCTAACACAGTTATAGAATTTTTCAGATATCTTAAGACATTTTAGGAAATTTCACAGGTATATTACTTGATGGAAGGATTTAAAGGGCAGGTAAACTGACTTGTTAAGCTAGAAGTGGGAAGAATGGTTAGCTGGAGCAGCATGGTGATATGAAATTGAAAGGAAAATGTTTCACACAAGAAGCAAAATGTAAAGGTAGTTTTCAGATCTTTGGGGTAATTCTAGTGGAGGATCGATTCAGGTGATGAGGATATTCTGTCTAGCTCTCAAGGCAATAAATGCAGGGAGGAAGAAATAAAAAATAAAAAAGCGCAAACACAGAATATGAGCAACCAAATAGATTATTTGATCAAGAGTACCGATTTTTTCAAGATTAGAGTTATGAATAACTTCTATGAATAAATAATTTCTATCTTTAAAATACCTTCTGTCAAAATTTATTTAAAAATTTAAAAAGTTAACAAATGCACTAGTTTGAGGATCAAACTACATTCTACTCAATTCTGATCTTTATCAGCATTGATTTCTCAAGGCTTATCTTGGGAGAGGGCTGAACAACATTTCAAATAACTCTTTCTTTTCTTTCTGGAATCCTAAACTATACTGTTTCATTCTCTGCAAAAACTATAGTATATTTTTACCTCTTTAAATTGATTTTTTAAAAAGAAAGGTAGCTTCACATTTAATAAGCTAAAAACTCTTATAAAATTTAGACTTTACTTGCAGAATTAAATTGAAAGGAACCACCCCATCCCTGAATTCATTTTTCTGTTGCTATTACCTCTCCTTGAACATTCAACATTGTTTAGCATTTGTTAATTGTGTGTGGAAGTCAGTGTACTTTCAATGACACTTAGATTATTCCCATTTCTTACTAAATAATGGAAAAATTAACCTTACGCCATTGCTTTACTTTCTGCACCACAACAAAAGACTAGCTTTCTATAACACCATTGTCTCCTTATGCTCAGTTATAGAAGTCTGCAGGCAAAACAGAAAATGCATTTTTGGGGGAGCACAAAGCATTTTGGCACTGCTACCCAACAACCACACCTTCTACCCCACCTTTCCCAGTTCTTTTTTAAAATTTCCTCAATACACTATTATAGCAATTCCTTTTAAGTTTGAGTGACTAGGTTTAGGGTTTCTAAAAACATTTTGTTCTAGGAGACTGAACATAGAGTTGCCAAATAAAGCAGGCAGGGCTGATCTCCTGTTCCTGGTGAGATGACCTTGGCTCAACGGAACAGAGCCCTGCCTCTGAGAGAGCCTCTTGCTTCCAAGAGAGCAGATTTCTGAGTTGATTCAAGCACTCCTTGGCCACCATCACCCCAGAAGCTCCAGAGAGAACAGTCTCCCAGTGACACCATGGATTTTAAGTTACAGCAGTTACCATCTTCCTTCAAGAGACCAATCCAACTAAACCCATCATATCTCACATTTGTGTCAGTCCCCACAAGAAACAAGTACTCCCAACCTCCAGGTCTTTCATCAGCACCCAGGCCCACTGCACTATTTACATGCATAGCCTGATGTGATTTCTCATCCCATCCTGTAACCCTTCTATAACTGCAACATTTGGAACACATGGTCTTGCATCTTCAATCTCTTCTTGGAAAGTTTCCTTTACACCTTTACATTCTTTTGCATTGGAAGCTGGCTCCATCTATCTATCTCCCATTCTTTTAGAATTTCCAACTTCTCTAAGCTCCTGAGATTAGCCTTACCATCAGCTATCCATCTTATAACAGTTACCTTGAGACGCTTGGTTAGTTGGTGACCTTAGGACATCCTTCATTGAAATCCTTTTCTGTTCCCAACCTGTCACCACTTTGGTGTCTTTGATAATCACATGATTATTCCACTCAAGTTAATGGTTACTGAATGATTATGCCTCCTTCCATCCAATGACCTTCTCTTGTATCTTGTATCCATTACTCCTCTGTACATCCCTCAATAACTATATACTCTCATCTGCAAGCATCTAATTTCTGACCTTTTCTCCTAGCCTTCCAGTTTGACTACTTTAATGCTCTTCTTACTAAGATTCTTCCAACTCAAATGAGACCGCTATACCCTTTCTCAGTTACTTTCTCACTATCTATGCTCATCTTTGTGACTTCACTTCCATCCTGATTCATGTAAGATTCCATACTCCATTATTATTTTGAGTACTCCTTGCAAACACCTTGGCTCTCTGTCCCTTTCTCTCTTTCCTGTACTGTCCTGAAAAAGCCTGGACGCTCATCAAAACCAATTATTTTCCCACACTTTTCCTGCACTCAGGCAGCTGAGTACGGCTATAGAAATACTAGCAACTGTGTTAAGTAAAATCTTCCAAAGTACATGATTAAGTGGGTCCTTGATATTGCTTAAAGATTCTACTACATATCACCAGTTTTCCCACTTTTTCACTCTCTCCAAAATGATAACACTTTTTTTTCTTAACCCCTTGCCGTCCCCCTGACCTTCATGCTCAGTAGTTAATCTTCCTTTACACTAATAGTGATATGAAAAAAAAAATTCAGTGCCTTGTCTTCTTGTCTAGCTGATACTAGTAGAATATAAACTTCCTGAGAGTGAGAACATTAGTTTTTTGTTAACTGCTAATCCCCTAGATATCATGTTTGGCACATTGTAGTTTCTTGAAAAATTGTTGTAGGACTAAAAAAGATCTCTTCTTTTCAATAAGATTTTCCATAATATTCATTCACACAATGCTTTTGTTCTTCTCCATTCTCTAGGGCCCTTTCTGTTGACCACCAAATCTTATTGTTATTGAATCATGTGAGTTTTACATTATCTAGTCTGTATAGAGGAGTACCATATTTTAAGTGAGATTGAAAACTTTCTTGAAGTCAGGGACTGTATTTTCTCTACATCTTTGTGCTTGTTATAAATAGGAATCAATAAATAAGTGATTACATAAGTATTTGCACAGATGAGTAATAATTTAGTTAAAATATGCATGGCATTCACCATTCACTTATATCCTCATCTATCTACTAGGAAGGGTTTTTAAAAGTCCATTATGTGAGTTATCCCAGTTCTTCGCACAATTTTTAAATTTTATTAATGATCAAATGGAAGGGAGTAAATATCTTACTTTTTACTGTGAAAATCACAAATTTTAAAGTCATGCTATTTGTTTTTCAATTATGGTATTGTTATGAGTAAGATACTGCCTTTTATTCTTTTTTCCTTTCTTTTCCAGATATATGTAGTACGTAACAAATGTACTCTCAAGAACTTACATGGTTGGGGTGTATTCAGTGGTAGTGCTCTTACAGAAGAAAGCTCATAGGCTACTAAAATGGTTCCTCATTACTAAATAAATGTCAATATCCCAAATTATTTTCAAATACAGATATAAGGAAATGAGAAAGTTTTACCTAATTCCCTATTTTTATGAATGATTATTTTATAATCAATTTAATGGAAATTTTCTTTTTTGCTTGAAATACCTTAGAAAAGTCAGCTTTGATTTTTAAAGTACTTTACACAGTACAAGAAACTATCTGACATAAAGAAAAGACAAAGAATTTCTCCACTTTCAAAAATTTCACTTAAAACATGCATTAAACTATTATCATGTGGTTATAAATGTAACATAGGTTTTATAATTGTTAGTAAATTACCTTATACTAATACAAAACATGAATAAAAATTACAACTGCATTAATTCCATTGAACTAAATAAGCTTTTTTACTAAAGTGATGAATAACCAACAAATGCCAAATAATATTAAACCATAAGAAAGTATAATGCTATTGCTCATTGGAACCAAACCAAAGAATATTAAATGTTATTTAGCTTTTAAGAAAATTAAAGAATAAGAAAAGAAAATCTGAAAAAAGATTGTCATACAATGACATTGCTTTATTAGTAAGTTTATGGCATTAACATATTTTTAAACCTAATGTTTGTAATTCCTTTTTCCTCAAAAGCTATATGGATCCCGAAAGACTTTTAAAATAAAAATCCTCTATTTTTACTTAGTTTGTGGCTTAATTTTATTTGATATTTCAAGGGTATTCAACAAAAAAGCATAAAACAACTTATATTTCAAATATATGAAATGCTAATCATCCTGTAAAAATAATCCATTATTAAATTTATACTGTCTAAAGGATTTGAATAACTTCCATCAAGTTAAATAGTTGTTTGTTAAACTAGAAGTTGATTCTTAATATAATCCCTATAGTGAGTCAAGAAGCATAAACAAAAGCATAAAGGGAATTTAAGAAACATAATCTCTATTTGTTGGGAGAACAAAAGAATAGAAGACTGTGTCATTTGTGTCACTGAGAGAAAATTTGCTGTTATTGCATAAGTCACCTGGAGGGTGTTTATATGAGAAAAGCTTGTCCTAGGAGGTAAGAAAAAAATGGTCAAGGGATCTGCCATGATACTAAGGAGACTTTGTAAGCCATAAAAGCAAAACCAAACCAAACTGTGTACAAATACTCATCTTGTAAATGCCTCATGGCATATTCATTGTTGGCAGAGAGACAAGTTGGCCATTTTTCTCTTCACTTCCTTCCTTGGGCCACCTAACTGGCCCCATGCTATATCTTGCCAGTAAGTAGGTTGAAAGCCATGTGTCCTGATAAAGATCACTGTATATTATTTTAAAAATTCAAAAGACCAATGTACATTCTTTTAGGATTAATGTAAATGTAAACATTGTTAATATAATAAAACCTAGGATGTTTTCACTTTAATCTAGATCATAAAATTTCAAATCAGTTTTTGTCATAAAACTCATCTGTCTGGTACTCTATAGCAATGTATTTCCAGAGGGAAACCAAAATGCTATGAATTTATGCCAAACCAAGACTACACATCCCTTTGTAAGGAAATAGGAGACAGTGTCATTTATGACTCAGAGAAAATTTGCTATTATTTGCCTAAGTCACTTGAAGGATGTTGATGCCTTTCTCAGCAGCAATGAAAAAAGACCCTGTGGAAGGACCACAAACACTGGCTAGCCAGAAGAATCTGGAAGTCCTATGAAATGGATTTTCTAGGTGAGGAACCTGCAGAACTCTGTAGAGCATACCTTCTTTACAGGAGGAGGGGCACGGTGTCCAGTCGCTGTATGGTGTCACTATGCAGTCCTTCCGACAAGGAAGCAGACAGGGCCTTACTGTTTCAGGCCGGAGACTTTCAGGACACCTAGAAAAGGAAAAGGAAAAGGGAAAGGGAAATGGTTATGCCCCTAGAGTAAGCCAGATAATCTAACTTATTTAGAATTTTCATTGCTGCAATTGCACAACATCACCAATACAGATTAGCTTCCAGGAACCTTCCTGCTTTTGACAAGCAATATTCAACTTAATCCTTTTAAACTGTACCTCAGTAAGCTTTCTCAAGGCAGAATGTGTAAAGTTAACAGTAGCAATTGTGCTATCGAGAATAAAATACAACAATGATACCTTATTCCATTACAATAATCTCTTCATTAGTAAATATGTACTTTTGTGGACATTTAAATGATCAGTTTAAGGACCCAATTCTGTGTCTTTGTATAACTAATAGGCTTTTTGTCAATTATAAGTTCCAGGTTATTCTAGATTTCTTTTCACAAACTATGTAGAGCATAAAATAAATTTAAAATGGAGTATATATAAAATATATATATAAAATATATACTATGTTTATGTGTGTATATATAATATATATTTATTATATATATAATATATATATATATATATGTATGTATTTGCAGTACTAGGGATTGAATCCAGAGGCATTTTACCTCTGAGCTACACTCCCAGCCCTATTGTATTTTTTAAAACAGGTTCTCACTAAGTTGCTGAGGCCCTCACTAAGTTTCTGAGGCTGGCCTTGAATCTGTGATCTTCCTGCCTCAGCCTCCCAAGTACTGTGATTATAGGCATATGCCACCATGCCTGGCTTGGAGTATATTCTTTACATGGTTCACGATCAAAAAACAATATTGTATCAGCAGCTATATATCTCATAATAAATGATAAAATAATCAAAGTGTATAAAACATTATAATACATATTTTATTTTTTCCTGATTTCATTTAGTATATCAATTTTTATTTTTCTTCCATTTTTCTCTAGTTTTAAATTATGGGATTTGAGATATTTTTAATATTTTTATAGGCTACAATACATTTTTTAGAGAAAAAGTAACTATAAATTAAATAAAAATAGTAATAAATTGGCAAATAAGTAACAATTAGGATTTAAAAGCATTACACATGGAAGAAGCCACATATTTTTATAGATCAATATAAATTATCTTTTATCAAATAAAAAAGTTAATCAGGCTTTCAGAACTGCACTATGAATGAAAAAAAATCAACACCATTAATCTATTTCCCATAATTTCTTTACCGCATTTTGCTGACACTTCATTTTAATACATTGTAATACTTATTTATCCATATGTCTTTTCCCATACATAAATCTCCTCTATACAATGGTATAGATACATGCTCTTATTTCTCAATTTAAAATACTCAGGTTTATTTGGAAGTAGATTTTAAAAATTCACAGCATGCAACATTTCAAAAAAGAACTAATCTCCCTAGTTAAAGTTGAAGGTAATTTTGTTTTTTCCTAATCTCAATGGCTATTCAAAGTCATGGACAACAAAGAAATTTAGAGGTGAATCATAGAAGTTCATGTATTGCTATCATTTGGATTACACATCACTAGAATTATAATTTAACTTACATTTTAACCAGGAGACATTATATGGCAAAACATCACATATGATTCAGTTAATTCTCTTGGGACTATGGAATTGCTGGTCAGTAATTATTGTTGAAAGCACTCCTTTTCAATGAAGCCATTTTTAACTTGAACAGTGGGGCCATCCCTCAATTGCACCCTCTCTGAATATTAGCCCTGAATAAATCCATGGGATTTACAATGTTGTCATTGACAACGTCCAAATATTCTGTTTTAGTTTAGAAATAGCCACAGCAAGATACTTGGCTAACTGTGGAGAACAAAATTACCAACAACAAAGTTGTTAAATGAGAACACAAAGATAAATTATACGGCCTAGATTACATTCAATAAAATGAATTCAGACTTCCTTTGGTGAGGCAATTGGTTCAGTCAACATGTTCCGTTTCTCCCTTGTACTGTTTGTATTTAGTGTTTGTGGTTTAAATCAAGGAATTGATTTCCCCCCAAATCTTATTCAAGGTCAAATTAAACAGATGTGATAGGAGTTGAAGTTTGTTACTTGGGAGGATAGATAAGATCAATAACATTGATTTTACCATTGCACAGTAATCTATTTTATTAAGAGGAGTTTAAAACAAGCTTTCTATTTGCATTTTTGTTTCAAATGACAAGTATTGGGAAGCATTCCTGAAATTTAACCTCACATTTAGGGAGAAGGGAAATAACATTTTCTTCTAAATTCACAGTACTTGCTTAATTTCCCAGAATTTTAAGGCCAAAGTAAATCCATTTGATTTAACACATCTATAGATGTATCTAGATCACTGAATAAAGGCTGCAGAGGCAAAGCAAAGTTTTAATGAATTATTGTGATGGTCTGACATGCGGCTTCAGGATACCCTTCCTATTGATTAATTTAATGATGTAATCCAGCAGGCTCTTTCATCTGTATCCTCATATAATGTCCATACATTCTGCAAAAATATTTTGTAGTTTTTACAAGGAAATGTCAACAGCAACTTTTGAAGGGTGATTAACTGTACAACAGGTACAGAATGAGTGAGCTTACTTGTAGATCAGTAAAATAACCATCTTGAACCACAAAAAGCGGGTCCAGTGCCTCTCTAGTGAATATTTCTACATCTGTTCTCATTTCAGCAAGAACCAGGATCCACCAGTACTTGAAACTTCAGCTTTTGCTGTTACTGCCATAAGATTTTAATACACTGTACATTAATTTCCTGAGTCAGACATCACAACCTTACCATAATTTCTATTGAAATATTGGTTTGGGAACACCTATTAAGCATGTGGAACAGTTTCTCAATTTACTCAATTCTCTTCTGGCACATTTTCTAATATATTTTTGAATTTCAAAAGATAATAAACAAAGTATGGGGATAAATATCTCTAATATCTGGAGCCCTAGTCAAATAAAAACAACTCATAATGAGGTTCTTATTTATCTCTTTGAAATTTTCCATACATCAAATAAATTATCTTCATTTCCTTGGAACAGTAAAAAGTACCTCAAGTTCTTAAGAGAAAATAACATTTTCTAACATTTATTGAGTGATTACATTAGCAATTCTTTTTCTCATTAAATACTTTCAATAGACTTTGAAAATTGATGCCGGAATTAATTAGGTGGCATGCTTAACATCATCCACAATACTTGACCATTAGGCAGATTATTTGGAAAATATGAGGTCCTGTTTATGCCTACGCCAAATGATTGATTTACTTTTCATGTTTTACATGACTAAGATGATTTGAATTTTTAAAAAAGTATGCTGTCAACTGAAGGAGTTGGGAGGGGAGTGGAGGGAAACACACTATAGCACATGATGTACATACATAAACCTATAAGACTCAATCACTATCCGGAGCATGAAAGGGAGGGAAGGGGGAGGGAATAGGGTGGGATTGAAGGGAGGGCTAAATGTGCAATGTGTGCATGTATGATGTTTATACCCTGACATATATCAAAATGTATAATTACAATGCACCAATAAATGAACATAAAAAGTTAAAAAAAGTATGCTGTCTAACTTTCAAAAAATAAGGTTTTATCTCCTCAAAGGAACAGATTTATTTATTAATTTTCTGTAAGAATTGATTATCCCTGCTATGCCATTACTTGTTTTTGTTTATATTTCTCACAAGGAATGTATAATATGTCAACTCTCCATCTCTTTGTCCTCCCCTCTAGCCAAGGGTGTACCTGTTGTTACCGTATCCCTAACCATCATGAGAAACTAATAGTTTTCCTACTTATCATAACACATATCCTATCCCAAGGCTCTTTCTTGGAAGTAAATGGTTTAGTCATTTAACCACTGGCAGATATAATGTTTGGCCTCAGTATTTTAGATATAGTGTTTTCTAGGGGAAATAAAAGCCAGATCATAGAAGGCTACTACCCAATTATGGTAGATTGGCAGCCTCCATAGCCTATGGATATATAGGAGGTCATGGATGACCTACACTCCTAGGACTTTGTATGCTGTCATTATTGATCAGCCAGGCCTAGAGCACTTTTTCATTGCCTCACTAGCTTAATAAAAGCAGAAAGTGCTACCATAAAACAGAAAGTGGGTACCAGGTAGAAAGATTTCTATAGAATTTATGGATCCCAGGAACAAGACCCTGACGCAGTTACGGCTTTATCAGCAGCTGACATTCAAAACAAACAAATCTTACTCTTGAAGACAGGTATAACAAGCATCAAAATGCTCCATTTCATGAAGCAAGTGAAGCCTGAGCCAATCCTCTGCATGGGCGACCACAGGATTTACTGTTGCCATCCCGAAGTCCTTACTTTTTGGGTCCCACTTGGCCCACATTGACTCGCACACAGATGACTTTTCTCGTCTGCATGCCGACAGAGCACGAGGCCTCCCCATTCCAAGTTGTAGTCGTGTTGAAGGATGACACCGAGGTGTCCTCGATGCACTGGCCCCAGGGACCAGTTTGCCAGTGGTACACAGTGCAAGGATGCTCATTGCAGCTGCGCACCTCTTGCAAAGCACTGATGTTTGGACAGCGAATCCCACCTACAGAAATGGACAATGATACAGATTAGACATGGAGCCAACAGCAACCTTACCATTCTTTGTTTGTTGGAATTAATCTGGCTAACAACCATGATACTTGCTACTTATTTAGCATATAGCGTGTCGCTAGCACACTGTTAAGAAGGCAAGTTATATTTTAATCTTACCTCAGTTGGCATAATCTAGTTTAAAATAGAAAGCATGTGTTCTGCGTAATAATTGCTTTTAAGAATATGGAGGACCTCAAAGAGAGAAGTTGAAAATGAGGCACAATGAACCCCATGTGATTGCTAACCAGAAGAAATAGGTGCATAGGTGAGACTCTGTGGATGAGACTTATGGATGAAGACATCTGAGGGTGTTTTCAAATGTTATCCCCAAAAGTCTTACAGGTTTTAAAATACTGCTTATTTTAGAGTATTAGGTTATAGGATGATTAAAAACAGGGATTGAATGCTATTTTATGATCTTCCAAAGCATTACTGGACAAGTAATTGAGTAATGATACTATAGTTCTTCAAATCTAAAATGCCATTTTAGTTGTCCCAAAGAAAAATAGCTGCAAATTAAACTATGATCAATGCTTTCTGTGCAACTCTAATTTTTATTGTACGCCCACTGAAATAGCTTTCTATGACTTACAGTTTTTTATATCACTCTTTTGCATTCATCGAAAGGAAAGATATTCCAAAAAGTCTACATTCAGAGTTCAAATCTTTTGTCACTTTGTAATGCACACTCCTCCAAGTCTGTGTTCTCCTACACAGTATTATTGTCTGTGTCATCAAAGCTGTTAGTGATACAGGATTTCTTCCAGACTTCTCCCTTGCTGTCACCAGAACGTCTTTCCAGAATACTGATACTTATCTGTAGGTTTTGAGGCTGTTGCATTCTTAGTTGCCCCAGAAAGTGTCGATGAAAGGCTTAAGCAAGCAGGAGGATTTATTTTCCTTCCTCCAGTGGCTCTTATTTTTGATTGTCTGTGTGTTTGGCAGAAGCAGTGAAGTTCACACACAAAAGCAGAGACAACTGTGTAGTAATTATTGACTGGCCATGGCAGTTTTAAAATGCTCACAACGTATGATGTAATTCTAGCGATATTAAGGGGTGAGATAGATTCATCTTTTCATTAGTAGAATATGGCGTGGGAGCTTTCATTCTGAACTCCTTTTTTTATGTGCTGGCCCCATTTGAAGGACTTCCTAGGTGGGGCCTCATTTTGTGTTCACAATTGTCATATGAGTTAAATAATATTAAGTGGATAAGTTCACACAGCTTAAATGGTATGATCACTGTAATAGTGAGGATTTTAGGAAGCCCAGTTTCTTACCACTGTGCTATTTCTGATGCCAATTTTGAAAGTAAAAAGCCTTATATTATTAAAGGCAGGGTACTGGAGGAATTTATGGCTCACTTCATTGGCAATTTGATCCCAGTAGCCATGCACTGAGCTGACCTCAGTTATTACCTCTCTTATGTGAAAGACATCCCTCCAATTCAGCAAATAAATTAGTAGGTGGTATGTCTAAGAACTTAGCAATTTAGAATCATGGATTCAGTGTTGAATATAGTCTCAATATTAGAATACCCTGCATTAAACAGCACTTTATTAATGTTCCTTGTTTCAGGAAGGTGAAAACATCTGTCACTGTTCATATCCTATCTT
The DNA here is from genome assembly GCA_004027185.1 of Glis glis. NCBI lineage: Eukaryota > Metazoa > Chordata > Mammalia > Rodentia > Gliridae > Glis > Glis glis. The sequence continues at coordinate 24,178 of PVJS01004983.1, forward strand.
CTATCACATAGCTTAGTGACCCTGGCAGTCCCCACAAAGAAGTTTATGATTAGAGTAGAAATGAATCTTAAAACATACTAATTGGATTGGGGAGAAGTAAATGAGAACTCCTATTACCCATTCCCCGAGGCACTAGATTTATTCAATCTCAACTCTCAAACACATGTTAATTAGAGGTTGTGTATGTATATATGTGTATTACATATATATGTAAATTTTTGACAATTCCTCCTTTATATTTAATACTAAAATTTCTCCTCTTCTACAAAAACATTTTCTTTACTTACTTGTTTCTTTACTTACAACATTTTCACCATGAGCATGAGTGCTATTTGAACTGTGAGTTTTAAACTCTGAATTGTTTTTGACATTGGAATTGGCTGGATGGCTTTGGAAAAAAAAAGATAAAAAAATCTTCTACAACATCAGCATAACGTGTCAAGGAACTGCAAGTAGCTGTTAAGTTTATAGACATAAAACCTATTTATTTTCTTGCCCCAATCCACATTAAAGCTACGTCAGCAGTTTGGGTCTGATGTCAGGATCCTTGCACAGATAAGCCCGATGTGCTTTTAATTAGAACAACAGTATGGCAATTTTGAAGCTCTGGTTTGGAGCAATCAGTCATTTCAGCATTGTCATGTTGCTTGGGGAATAATTTAATGATGTAAAAATTGAGAAATATAATATTAAATGTATCTATTATTCATAGGAAGACTTAATTCAGGACATCTGGGAATATTTTCATAGTACTGGGGAAGTTATAACACGTGACCCATGACAAAATTAGCAATAAATGTATTTTTAAAAATCCTCTTTCACATAAAAATATATACTTTGTACTAAAACCACTATTTAGATTTTCTATCATTCCATCAAAGAAAAGGACTTTATGAGACCTGGATAAAATTCTGCTATATAAAGAAACTTTTATGCTCATATAAAACACTAGTATGCAAAACTGGTCATTTAGAACCGCAATAACAACATATCACTGGTCAAGTTTGAAAAACACCAAGTGAGCCGGGCGTGGTGGCACATGCTTGTAATCCCAGTACTTGGGAGGCAGAGACTGGAGGATCGGAGTTTGTGGCCAGCCTCAGCTACTTAGTGAGATCCTCCGCAACTTCGTGAGACCCAGTTTCAAAATAAAGTATAGAAAAACACCACGTGCCCTGTGCATGCATGTCCCTATCACTCTGAAGTTCATTATGATGTGTGCTTGCAATGCACCAATAAAAGTATATTAAAAAAAAACAGAAAAAAAGAAATGGAAAAGTAACTTTTCTTCCTCACATTAAGTTCACAAAATCTTTTTTAGGATGCATTTGATTAGAGCTTGGTGTTCCTGGTTCTGGCATATAAATCGTAAATATGATAGATTGAAAATAGAACCCTCTTCAAAACCATAATCAAATATATATTGAGTGTGATGTGTAGAGCTCACACGGGATGCTTCAAGGGACACAGAGGGGTTAGAAATAGTTACTGCTACTTCAAGGATTTCACAATGCAGTGAGGAAGAGGAGTTGAGGGATAAGACAGCATACACATGAGTACAATTCTACCTGGAGTGTCATAATTCCTTAAGAGAGGCATTTAGTATAATTAGGATGCAAAGGGGTAAGGCTTCATTATGTTTCAGAGACTGGAAAATGTCTCAGAGAGAAGGAGGAACTGAGATGAGTTTTGAGGGCAATGGGATTTTGACAAGCAGAGCACTGAGAGGGTAGAGGAGAGAGACTATTAAGCAGAAGAAAAATAAATAAAAGCAAGCAGGTGTGGCCTTGGGAATTAGCCATATTGATGCAGTCGACTGTAGTGGAAAGTAATTGGAAACAAGGATAAGAAGGGGCCTGGATGCATGTCATGAAGAGACGACGATGTGCTTCTAACATTGCTGGCTGTTGCTGCCCGAATCCTTCTGATAGCTGACCACTGCTGGGTGCAAAGCACATTGGGAATGGCATGCTTTGGAAAAACTAAATCATAAAAACTTTAACCTCATGAGTACTCAAGAGATTCTGCTGCAAGACAGCTCCATCTGCCATTTTTTCCTTGAAGAGGTAGAAGACTCCCCACTATGGAGCCCACATGAATCCTGTGTGGTTGTCATGTAGGAATAGATTGAAGCAGAATGACCTTTTTAAGGTCAATAGTGGGAGGATGGGGGATTTATTAGTATTTACTTAGAAACCAGAGTTATGTATGTTCCTCAAATTCCTTTAGGAAATAAGGGTGCTCCTTGGCTCTTAGAATTAAAATAATTTAGCTGTAAAAACTGAACAAGTTAAAATAGAAATATCATTCCCATCCATGTTTTACATTGCAAAATGTGATTTTTGAACACTACAAATTATTTGAGAAAAATTGGCATAATTCTATTTTAATCTGTATCTATTCTCTATGTATATAGAGCAGATGTAGGACACATTGATATTTGGCTGATGAAGTTATATCAGGTCATTCTGAACTTTGCAAAAATAGATATTCTCTATTTTTACTCTGTAGGAATAAGTAACTGTATAATGAAAATTAGCAGACGTTGTCATTATATTCAGTAGAAAGCATTTCAAACATCATTTTTTTCCTTTTTAAATGAAGTTTGCTGAGGATCTGCTAGGGGTTCCAAAAATGGAGAAGGCTAAAAATCTTACATCATATGTGTGTGTATGTGTGTGTGTGTATGTGCATGTGTATATGTATATATGTATGCATATATATGTGTATATATATATATATATATATATGTATGTATGCATGCCAGACTTAAGTATTCAAAGATGATTGCTTTCTTTTAAAACTTTCTTTTAAAACTTCCCAACATAACTTTAAAGTACCTTTGGAACAAATCCAACACTTTACATAATACAAGGGAGTCTTACCTTAAGGCATATAATGTTTAAAAAGTAAATTACCAATTTTATCCAACCAGAAGTAGGAAGTAAAATATACACACATACACAAACACATATTATTATGTGTATATGTGTGTGTGTGTGTGTGTGTATATGTGTGTGTATGTGTGTGTGTGTTACTGGGGATTGAACCCAGAAGCATTCTACCTCTGAGCTACATTCTCAGCCCTTTTTAAATTTTTTGTTTGTTTATTTTGAAACAGGGTCTCTCTAGGTTCTGAGAGTCACGCGAACTTGCTGAGGCTGTCCTCAAACCTGAGATCCTCCTGTCTCAGCCTCCCAAGTACTGGGATTACAGGTGTGAACCATGCCTGGCTCATAATTACTTTTTCTATGTGAAAAGAATTACTCTTACATTCTTCAGTATACTAACTATCTCTAGTTGCTACCACTTCTGATTTGGTTTCCAAACAACATTTCATTAAGAAATACTTTATGACTATTTTTGTGTATTGCTGATACTAGGTTACAAATGATATTCAAGATTGTGTGAAAAGAAATTACTTACATATTGGTTTTATTCTATTATTTTCTTTTAAAAATTTTTAAACTAACCTCAGAACTACAATATAATTACAAGCATAGTATCAGATTTTTCCTGGACCATTTGGAAGAAGTTGATGAAATGATGCCCAGTACCCGAAATGTTTTAGGGTATATTTCCTGTAATCAAAGGCATTTTTCTACACATAAACACATTCAATATTAAAAATCAGAATATAAACACTGATACATCTACCCTTCAGTCCCCATTCAAGTTTTCCAACTGTCCCAAGTTATCTTTTATGACAGAAGGATTTAGTTCAGAATCAAGAATCACATTTACATGTCCTGTTTATTGTTAGTCTCCTTTAAACTGGAGTAGTTTTTCTGTCTTTCCTTAATTTTTATAATTTAGATATTCTGAAAGAGTGATGATCAGCTGTTTTGTACAATATCTTTCAGTGAGAGTTTGTCTGATATTTCCTCATGATTAGCTTTTCATATACACAGTTTTGGTAGGGCATCACAGAAATAATATCATGTCATGTTCTCATTATACATTAAGGACACCAAATTTTGATTTGCACCATTACTGATGATGCTAACTTTGATCACTAGAGTAAGGTGGTGTCAGTAAAACTTCTCCAATAGAAAGATATTTGAGAACATGTAACCATAGTGCTCTTAAATCAGATGTTCAATTTACTTGCATATTTCTCTATTTCAAGTGTGGACCCATGCTTTCCTACATTACTTAATGAGTTATGATCTGTTAGGATTATTATTTTGGCATTCAAATTGTTTGAAGATGTGACCAGTGGGAGACTCTTTAAGCTGGCTTCTGCTTCTTTTGGCTTTTGGCATATTATCTTTTTCTTTACTTTCTAGCACAAGATTCTCTAGGGCCATTTTTGACTTTTCCTATCTCAGCCCTGTAATCATCGATTTTTCCACAGAGCCCTGGCTCTTTTTATTGGAGAATGGTATTAAAAACCAAGATCTGGGCTGGGGACATAGCTCAGTGGTGCAGTGCATGCTTAGCATACACAAGGCCCTAGGCTTACTCCCCAGTATGCACACACATACACACATAACCAAAAACAAAAAAGAGAGAGAAAGAAGCCAAGTTCTGAGTGTCATATACATTTACTGCTGCTGGGGTCTTGCTACTCTCATGTCTTTTCAGTGAATACCACTAATGATATTTGTACATATGTACATTTACAGATTAAACACCATAAACTCACATTGATAACTTCAACTCCAAAACAATACCTTAAGGTTTAATTCAGTTTTCTTTCTAAACATATTTGTAACTCCCTGCCCCAGCAATAAAAAACTTGATTCCTATTATTTTTAATACGAATGCTGCCTTGATAAATCTTCCTCTTTACCCCTAACCTCCCACTGTAATCTCTACTGCACACCCACAGGATATCTTTATCACTCTGTCTGAGCTCTGACGCGCCTCATCAGACCACTTCACATGACCAAAACCCTCCATCCACAACCCTGCCTTGCTAGGATACTCCGCACTAGGCTGGCTGCCTTGACGGATGCTGAGATTCTGTCTTTATTCTGCGTGTGCTCTGACATCCTGTGTTGGGCCCTGTGCCAGCAGGTGGGGATCTGTGGTGGTTCTGAGTGGGTTGTCAGAGTCCTGTCGGAGTGAGAAGAGAGTCCAAAGCGGGAGGGGCGGCCTGGTGTGGAGTTTCAGAATCCCTGAGTAGTGGAAAGGAGTCACATGTATACAACCAGACTGAGAAAATCGGGGGTAAGTTCAGTACCAGGCATTCCTCTTTGTGTAGCATGCAGGAAGATTATTTCCTCTGCATCCCCCACTTCAAGTTAAGTATAGTTACATGATGCATCTTAGCAACAAAATGTGAGAAATGACAAAAATGACTTCTAGGTGGAAGAATTTAATTGCTGCTGGTTTTAAATCAATAGTCTCTCCAACATCTGTTTCCTCTGGCATGGAGATTATGGAAACAGGTCTTTATATGGTGGTGCAATGCTCAGACATTTCCTGAAGTACAAACTGCCCTGCAGGGTTAACCCAAAACTGTAGCTAAATTCCCTTTAAGAAGAAATGAGTAAATCTTTATTCTTTTAAGCTCCTGAACTTCTGGGCTATCGGTTATTGCAGCACAATTGAGTCTATCCTTACTAATTATAAGAGGTTATCTAATCTTCAGTGTAATGTTTAATGGTGATTTTCCGACAGATAAATGAAGTATGGGTTGTAGCACTCACTTTGTAAATCCAGATATACTTAGCACATGGACTTGTCCTGTAACATATCTCACCATAAAATTGCACAATTTCATGTCTAAACCTTCCAGATATTGTTACTGTAGTATTTTCATTTAAAGTTATCACAGGAATTTTCTTATCTGTAGAATATTAAGAACATTGATGATATATACAAAATACTAATTTTTGAGGAATAAAAGAAAGACCTACTTTTGTACCAAATTATGAGGCATTATCTGATTGGCAAGGGAAAATATTAAAACTTCTTGCAGATATAGTTTCTAAATCATTTTAAAAATAGATCAGAATTATAAAAATAAAATTAATAGAGAATTATAAAAAATAAAAAGGATTATTTCAAATAAGAGCAAATGTGTGTCAGTGTTCAGCAAGTAACAGGTATTAAATAAATATGCTTTAAAGGATAGATTCTTCATTAAATATCTCATACAATTATGTCAGTTTTTATAAATGTTATTAATAAGCCGGGCGTGGTGGCGCACGCTTGTAATCCCAGTACTTTGGGAGGCGGAGACCTGAGGATCCGGGTTCGCCGCCAGCCTCAGCTCGCGCATGCGTGCACACGTGCGAGCGTCCTCTCTCTCTCCCTCCCTGTCTCTCTCTCTCTGTCTCTCTCTCTCTCTCTACTTAGTGAGGCCCTCTGCAACTTCGTGAGACCCGGTTTCAAAATAAAGTATAAAAAATAGGGCCGGGGGCGTAGCACGGAGGTAGAATGCCCCTGCGTTCAATCCCCGGTACCGCCAAAAAAAAAAAAAACTGTTATTAATAGAGACAAATAGCAGCACACTCCCCATTTATAGTTTCCACTGTGGTTTGTTAAAATTATGTTTTGAATCCATGACCTTATGATTTATTACATAAACATCTATAATTTTCCAGAATGATTTGCTTATGAAGCAGCTACTAGACTTAATGAAAAATTATCACAGTCCCACCCTTTCAAATTAAGTGGATGATACATATCAAAGAATAATCATAAATTTTTGCCTTTAAAATATCTCATGACCTTCCAGTGTGAAGCACCTTGTCTATAGAAATAATGATGTGGTGAGTTTCTGCAGGCATAGCAAAATCTTTGCCATGTGACTCAGGGTGAAAAGTCACTCATTACTAGTCACACAGCCAGTGTCTGCAGAGTATAATGGATTTACAGGAAGCAGGGTGACCACAGATTTAATTTTAATGAAACCCAAGACATAATCTGAGCTGATAGAGTTTGAAGTCTGAATATAATCCATAGAAGGTTAAAGTTATTTGTCAACACAAGAAATATAATTTTTCCTCTAAAATTTTCTATTCTTCAATAGATTCCGGTTTTTGGTAGCAAACAGTTTATATTAATGAAACAGGAAAATATTTTTTATTGTATAAAGAAGATTCTAAATTTTCCCATAGGCTGATATTTTTATAGTTAAAATTTTTCACTCAGGTAAACACTCATGTATTCAATGTAATTCTATGTTTGCATAGTTATTACATACTTAGCAAGTTTGATTAAATAAGAATACTATCAGGTATCTATCATTAAAATATTTCCCAAACAGAAAAATAAAAAAAGGTATAGATCACACCTCAAAACTGCTTCTTTGTGGGGATACATAGAAATGCATGCTTGCTACAAACAGAAATCATTATTTGTCAGTGCTAAATGTGGATGACGAGAAGGGTCATTTAGCTTGATACTATTTAAATAACATACCTATATTCTTGACAAAGAACGTGGCTTAATGGGAAAGAACTTGATTTACTTCTATGCTTTCCTCCTCCTGAGTCATTTTACAGGATGACAGGAGTGAGTGCGACACATCACCTGGTAATGCTGAGGCCAAATGAGCATTGGTGACCACCTTGCAAGACAATTATCAAGAGCCTTGTATTTCTTGACAACAAAGCTGGCAAGTAAGGTATGAATATATGACAAACATGCTTTATTAACCCAATAGGGTGAAGTGATTTAGAAGCAACATGTTTTAAAGATGAACATCATCTACATATGAGACCTCTGGATCTCAGAATCCATGCTCAGAAACCCAAATGGTTATAAATACGAGGGTGTAGCTCGGAGGTAGAATGCCCCTGGGTTCAATCCCCAGTACCACAAAAAATAAAAATAAAAAAATAAATAAATACATGTACTTTTCAGGCAAGCAGCAGCCAAGCTGGTGTTGCTTTAAAATAAACTTTTTCATTGGACAAAAATGACTGAGACAATAGGATGTGATTTCAAAAGGCAAAACATACAACTGAAATAGAGAAAAAAACAAACATCTGGAATTTGTGGAGCCATTTCACAGGTTTAACACTTTGAAGTAGACAGTACTAGGAGAATGGACCAAAAAAAAATTAAGTTCACTTTTAAAATTCCTTCCTCTTTCATTAAAGATCCACTTTCAAGATTGATCTTGGGGAACTGCCCACCACATCAACAGATACTAAGGCTCCTTAGGTTGATGGATTCCCGTTAGCTACTTTTCACAGACTCTCATCTTAGCCAGACTATACAAAGTAAGTATCTGGCAATTTCTAAAAGGAACCTAAGTCCTTTCTGAAGCTGATGGCCTTACCTTCTTCACCAGCATAGGCCAGAATGGACCGTGCTCGGATCTGTTTCCCTTCTGTGGTTTTCCCTGAGCAGGTGTGTGAGCAGGAGGACCACGTAGACCACGCGCTGAGCACACAGTCTTTTGGGCACGGAGCATCACAGGCCACAGGGATGGGGAAGATGGCATCTCTGCACAGCTGTCTGTCTACTTCTTCTCCTGGGAAAGACATGATTATCAACAGTCTATCACTGTTAAATCCATATAAAATGAGCTACTGAAACTAGATGGACACCCAGATAAATTAGATTATTTCCTTTTTGTTCTTAGTTAAAAACAAAGCCAAGACTGCCTATTATAGTTAGATGTTAAAAGAACATCAGAAATAAGCATACACATGCAAAAAAAGTAAAAGTCTGATTAAAAAGTCTGAACTCTATGGATTAATCAGTTACTATAAGTCTACCAATGAGTACAGTGAATCAGAATGAAACAATATACACTACAACCAAGCAAATATTATTTTGCCATTTTGCCACAGAATAGAAACATAATTCTGGATGAATATAGCAAAAGTGTGTGTGGGCCTTGCATTAGGTATCATCAGGTGGGAAAGGATTACTAACTGTGCCATGCCTTACAACTCTTAGATAAGCAACTCAAAGCTGCTTTCAGTGAGGAGGATTAGGAGCATCGTTTTAGTGTATATTCCTTTATTTATACATTTGAAAAACAAGACAGAAAATCAGAAGTCAATTGGAAATGCTCTAATATGTTAATAGCTACTAGTTTGCCAGGCCTTTCATCATTAGACAAAATCAGAAGTCAATAGAAATGCACTTATGTGTTAATAGCTGCTGTAAGGTCTTAAATCATTAGACTTCCTCACCATTAAGTAAAAGAAGCTCGTTAAAATTACAATTCAGTCAACAATATATCATTCATTCTTTTGTAGTTACTCTAATTTCTGGGATCTCTTAAATTCTGCTCTTATTGGTTTTGTGGTTTGATATATACAGCAATAAAACAGTACAATAGATAAGTAGATATATAGATATATAGATAGGTAACTAGAGTATGCAAATCATTATTGTATAAGACATTCAGCATTTTATAATTTACACATTTAATAATGACTTCCCCCCAGGCTTTTTCTTAGTGTGGGGTGTGGGGGACTTGCATATGTTTTATTTACTTAATTGCTGTCTTTTACTGAACCATCTACCTTTTGTCATTTTTTTCTTCTAAAAATTATGTGGAAAGTATGGCACTATGGCCTACAGTTAACAAGAGTTACAGTTTTATGTTTTCTCTACCCTCTGTCTGTTAGAGTTTGGAAATGCAGAAATGTTCAGAAGTAAAATCAGGGCCCTTTCATCATCAGTGGATGAAGCCATTGATGGATTAATAATTTAAATTGAAGTGGTATCGCTGGCTCATATGGTAGGTTCATTCCCATTCTTCTGAGGATCCTCCACACTGTTTTCCAAAGTGGTTGCACTAATTTGCAGTCCCACCAACAGCGTATTAAAGTGCCTACTTCTCCACATCCTTGCCAGCATTTGTTGTTGTTTGTGTTTTTAATTTTAGCCATTCTAATTGGGGTTAGGTGAAATCTCAGGGTAGTTTTGATTTACATCTCTCTGATGGATAATGATGTTGAACATTTTTTCATTATAGTTAGATGTTAACTATATATATATATATATATATATACATTTACATTTCTTCTTTTGTGAAGTGTCTATTTAGTTCACTTGCCCATTTTTTGATTGGGTTATTTGTTTTTTTAGTAGTATCTATCCAAAAGAATGGAAACCAAATTACCAGACTAATGTATGCATATCTATGTTTATAGCTGCACAATTCACAATTGCCAAAGTATGGAATCAGCCAAGATGTCCATCAACAGATGAATGGATTACAAAACTATGGCATATGTACACAATGGAATTTTACTCAGTCATAAAGAAGAACAAAATTATGTCATTTGCAGAGAAATGGATGGAACTGGAGAACATTATGCTAAGTGAGATTAGTCAGTCAAAAAAGTGAAAAGTCAGATGTTCTCTCGAATATGCGGAAGCTAGGGAGAAAATGGGACATAGGAGGGACTCCAGACAAAGACAGAGAAAACCTTAGATGAGTAAAGAAGGCGACCTAACTGAGGAAGATGGGAGGGGGGAAGAGAGAAACACCCTAATGCACATGATGTACATATACAAACTTATCAAAGTCAATCACTATGCTAAGCACAGAAAGGAGGGAAGGGGGAGGGAATGGGGTGGGAATTGGGGGAGAGTTATGTGTGCTAAATGAGTTATGTGTGCAGGTATGCCTCTACTACCCTAACCTCATCAAGATGTATGATTACAATGCACCAATAATAAATAAAATAAATAAATAAATATAGTTTTGGTCTTCCCTAAAATATAATAATTTAAATCGATTTACTAGGTGGTAACTGTAGGCAAGTAGGGTATGGCTGGAGGAGTGGGTCACTGGGGGTCTGGCCTTTGGGATATGTCTATCCTTGGTCTCTTCCTTTCTCCTTCTCTGCTTCCTGGCTACCATAAGGTAAACAGCTGTCCTCTGCCACACCCTGCCACCATGATGTTTCTGCCTTGAAGCCAGCCAATCATAGACCGGACCTCTGAGACCTTGAGCTTAAATAAACCTTTCCATCTCTACATTGCTCATGTCAGATATTTAAGTCACAGCAGTGAAAAGTGAACTAACACACTCTCCAATCATTTCTACTGAGAAAATTTGGCTTTTGCAGCAATCTAGAGTTTGCCACAAGTATGCTATTAGATGAGCTTGCATGGCATGAATGATGTACTTCTGTTTGTGACATTGCAAACCAAAGGGATGTACAATTTTGACCTTTCTTGCCTTTCAAATTACTCTTACTTCATTTTAGCCCTCTCTCACTCATCTTGCTCTGAGCTTAGTCAGGTGTATTTTTCTGTCGGCACTTTCTTTCACCCAGAGAACATACCTTAATCCTCTGTGGTGCTGCTAAGACCATCTCGGATCCAACTTCCAAGATTTCCCTGATTTGATTTTGGCAAAATGAATTTCTGGAGCAATTTCTGAACTCTTCACAATTATTCCAGGTGGGATCTTGTCTTTTCTTACCTCCTTGATCTCTTGGCCATCACTATCTGACACTCACATTGAAGCATCAAGCTTTAGTCACAATATCTTTTTTTCTCCTTCTTCCTACAAACAAATCCCATTGTTGGATTTTATTCTTTCTCTTCACTTTGCATGAAAAATTTAGGTCTCCACATAGCTAATTCTTTTTCAACAGTTGGTTTCAATTAATTTTTTTTCTTCCTAGAGACTTCATAGACCATACACACTCTCATAGTAATTGGTGTATTTTCATTATAGTTTTATATACCACTAGAACTTATTTCAATTAATTGCTTACATGTGTATTGTCTGACCCTACTGATAGATTAAATGAGAACATGATCGTTATCTGTATCGTTCATTACTATATACTTAGAACCCAGAATGGTACCTGACACATAATAGATACTAAATTATTATTATTATTATTATTATTATATTATTATTATTATTATTTTGCGGTACTGGGGATTGAACCCAGGGGCTTTCTACCTCCGAGCTACATCCCCGGCCCTATTTTTTATACTTTATTTTGAAACTGGGTCTCACAAAGTTGTGGAGGGCCTCACTAAATAGAGAGAGAGAGAGAGACAGGGAGAGAGAGAGAGCTGAGGCTGGCCGCGAACCCGGATCCTCCGGTCTCTGCCTCCCAAAGTACTGGGATTACAAGCGTGTGCCACCATGCCCGGCCTAAATTATTTTTTAAGTGAATGAATGAATTTTAAGTTATATTGCTAAGAAACAGAATGTGGGCCTCGGTATTGAAACAAGTGTAATATTTAGAAACATTCACTGTATTTCTTAAATTGTCTTGCATTTAAGTGCTCTAGGACCTTGCCAAAGTACACTCAGTGGACAGGCAGCATGTAGGTCACCTGAGTTTACTGGAGATGCAGCCTCCCAGATCCCACTCATTCAATCACAATTTGCATTTTGAAAAAAATTCCAGGTGATTTGAATGCACATAAAATCTAAGATTTTTCTGCATTTGTTGTCTTCTGGTTTGATTAAGAATCAGACTCCCTCTTGAAAGGGCAGATGAGTAAAATGGATTTATCGGGATTTCATACCTAATATCACTTGCTTCTCTGTGGGACATCCGCTTATATTTCTGTCCATATAGAGTATACACATGGGTGAAAATATTCATTCAATGAATAGCTACTGAATACCCATCTTTTGGCATACATTGTGAATGCATGTTACGTACATCATCTCAGCTAATTTTCACAATAACATTCTGACATGGGTAATAATATTTATTTATTTATTTAATTTTTGGTGCTAGGGATTGAACACATATTCTACCACTGATCAATGTCCCCTATCCCAGTATCCAGTTTTACTTTAAAGGAAGTTGAGATTTAACAGGTTTAGGTGACTTGTCTCAAGTAGTTTGATTAACTAACTCCCCAATCTATTTTTTTAACTGGTATGGTGGTAAGTGAGAAGTTGAGATGCCAAGGCAGTTAGTAATGTGTGAACTTTTGTCTACAAAGAAGTTAGGAAATGATGGACACTTGAGGAGCTTCTCAACAAAGTGATGTGGGTTGCCAGCTAGACACTCCGTCAGACACAGAGAATGTGTGTGTTGACATGTCCAGGGTTACAGGTTTGGGCTTATAAACAGCAGTGGATCTATGGGAATAGTCATTCAAATCTTTAACTTTGCTTCAGTGAATCTCTAGTCAACTCAGCTAATTGAAACACTTAGTAGCTGTGCTCTTTTTAAGCTGAATATCCACCATTGCAGGAAAAAAAGTCATCTGGGAAACACTAGGCATAAGAAAGAAAGAAAGAGAGAGAGAGAGAGAGAGAGAGAGAGAGAGGGGAAGGGAGGAAGGGAGGAAGAAAGAAAGGAAAAAAGGAAGGAAGGAAGGAAGGAAGGAAGGAAGGAAGGAAAGAAAGAAAGAAAGAAAGAAAGAAAGAAAGAAAGAAAGAAAGAAAGAAAGGTGGCACACGCTTGTAATCCCAGTACTTGGGAGGTGGAGACCGGAGGATCCGGGTTCGCGGCAAGCCTCACCTACTTAGTGAGGCCCTCCGCAACTTCGTGAGACCCGGTTTCAAAATAAAGGATAAAAAATAGGGCTGGGGGTGTAGCTCGGAGTTAGAATGCCCCTGGGTTCAATCCCCGGTACCACAAAAAAAAAAAAAAAAAGAAAGAAAGTTAGTTAGTTTGACCTATGGCTATCACAGGCAACTCTATAATTTGTTATCTCCAACCATTTTGTGAGGCTGCTACTTTTATCTTAATTTTATACAAGAAATAACATCTGAAGTAAGGTCACATAAGAGTACCAGAAAATAATCTCACTCTTCTTCATCACCTTAAAATGCGTTTCTTATTCATAAACTCTATTTTGATTAGATAAAGCATTATTTTGTATAATATTACTCTGGAGAATATATAGGTATAAAATAAACACACACGTTTGCAAAGATCAGGTTAATTTATATTCATCCATGTTTGAGAAATGAAAATTTTATGGCTGAGCACTTTCAAAATTCCACTTTTCTACATCAACTGCCCTATAGTTGAGACATATTCAACCACCAGATATCCCCACAATGGGATCTTTTGAGATGTTGATTATCTGAGTGTGCATTCTATGAAGTGGACACATCTGATGATCCCTGTTGTGATGGGTGCTGTTCTTGCCTCTGGTGCAGGCATGGGCCAATACAACTTGTTTTTCTTCCTTGGTCTCTCTGCAGACAATTTCTTAGCTAGATTCTCATTCTGATACCATGAATATTTCAAATCCTCCTCATGCATACCTTTGTGTATTAAATACACTATCTTTTTTGGCATACATCTACCAACATAAATAATTTCAAAGGATTGCTTTGCACTGATATAACTAGTTTTTCACCCATGAAGCTCTAGGCATTTTAACAAACCTGAAAAAAGTTATGTTTTGAATGAAATATGTAGCACAGAACTAAATGAACAAACCCTCATCTCAACATTTTACAATTCATGCCTTACCTTGAAGCCTGAACTGAAACACATCTGCTTTAAAATTGTCTGTGATGCTTTATGTAAGAAGTTGAAATACAAAATGAAAATGCTTGAGTTTACTTATTTTTATGAAATTGTAATGAAAGTTAAGTGCTTAAATTGGTGTCTACCCATTTAATTTCTCTTTATTCAAATTGTAACTTTAAGAACATGTCTTCAAAATTCATCATTTTAATAAACTTAAACATGTATTTTGACATCCCTAAAGTAACCCCCAAACTTCCCCTTGTTTGGTCTATTTTTATGAACAACACTAAACTCTTTCATGAACTCTTCCAAACTATCCCTTTTTATTCTACTGTGTCTCCTGTTTTCAGGATAAGAGACTTGAACATCTGCTTGAAGTAATTACACTAAAAATTCATGAAGATTTCCATGGAAATAAAACAAAATGAGAACTGAGATCTGAGGATAGACTTTTTCTTTGTTCATTAAAGTATATATTGAAAGCTTATTCTATGAACTGCATGAGAGCTCCCATAAAACATAAAATTTAAACCATGGTTTATCAAGGTTTTTATAGTTTCAAGGTCAAGACTGCAAAAGTAATACACTAACCATAATTATTCATATTTTAGTGCAAAGCACATATGTGCTGTGGAACACCATTCCATAAATGCCCCTTGAATTATTCTGGTTTCTTTTTAATCATAGAAATGTGTAGCTTTTATGGTTAATTTTAATAGTCATAGTAGTTCTCTGTGCCAAACATCTCTACTGCAAAATTGACACTCATCAATATAATGGAATTGAAAGGGGATAAGCAGGAGGGAGACATAAAGTAGAGAGAAACTGGATTCAAAGATAAGATAAAAAAAAATCACATTATTTAGAAATTCCCTAGTATTGTAATTTGAGAATTAGGTTTATCTTACCAGACCTATACTAACTCTATAGCAACTCTGAGAAATATAATTGAGTTGATGTTA
Organism: Glis glis; assembly: GCA_004027185.1. Taxonomy (NCBI): domain Eukaryota; kingdom Metazoa; phylum Chordata; class Mammalia; order Rodentia; family Gliridae; genus Glis; species Glis glis. The sequence goes on from PVJS01004983.1 coordinate 39,488, forward strand.
TTTGTATTATTTAGACATTGTCTTTAAAAACCATATTGACATTGTGAAAGTCTTTATTTACATATTTATCAAAGAATAAAAGCCAAAAAGGGAATTAAGATAGGAAAACATGGAATCTCATCTTTGCATGTAAGAAAATATTGCATAAATATCTTATCTGAACTACGTAACGACTAGAAGTAATGTAGGTGTAGAATCTCTTTCAGCTTACTCAAGACTCATGAACTGAGCCCCATAACACTTTTTTTTCCAATTCCCCTTTTGAAGAGCAGCTAGCTCTTCATCTTAAATGGGAAATTGGTAAGTTATTTTGAATCCCTGCACTCTCTCTGCTATCATCCAGTGAGTCTGATTTGTTTAATCTTGAAGCCATTTTGTCTTTCAGAGCATTACACACTTTCCTCTGGACTTCTGTGGTACCACATTTCCTGTGCAGCCCATTCTATCCCGAGGGTGTGTTTTTAAAATGCAAATCTGAGCATCATGGTCTCTTCAATAACTGTTAGCTGAGCCCAGAAAACCCGAATTTCCCTCCATTCTACCCAGAGAAAGCTATTTGCTTTGCCAATGAACTGATATGCTGCCTTTTCACTCTGCCATTTTGCATACACTATTTGCTTTCCATGCTATTTGCTCTTCTTGCTAAGTCATCCTCTGGACTGTTTTTTTCTCTCCTGTGAATCTTATTTGACTTTCTCAAATTTCCTATATGGAGTTGTACTCTACCTCCCTTATCACAAAATATTGCAGACATACCACTTTTAAAACTTTTGCTAATTGTCTGTTTGCCCACTTTTGCTCCCATTTGCCTATGGGAGCCTTCTGTCAAGGATCACGTCTTACTTAGTATCGTCATAGCTGATGCTCTTGGTTCAGTTACTGTCACTTTGGAGTTTCATGGTAAATGTTTATTGGATGAGAAAACCTTATCCTGTATATCCGGAAGTCCTAGGATATAAATTGCTTTTTCTGAGAAAATAAAAACCATTGGTATCTATACCTTTTTAAATTGTAGTTTAATAGAACTTGACCAAGATGGTCTTAACATTTCCTCAGTCCCACTAAAATTTACACTGGTTTATCATTGACTCCAGATCCTTAACCTCTTTTTTCTTAGAGTATTTATTTTAAAACATTTACAATTGTAAATGGGTTCTCTGCCTCAGTGAAGCATATGTAAGTCATCTCACAGCTTTTTGCCACTTTTCTAACCCAGAAATTATCTGTCTCAGGGAGTTGGGAACCATCTCTTTGAAATGTTAACATTGAAGAAAATAGCACCCTGATCTCTCAGAGGCTGTATGAATAGAGGTGCCTAACTTCCATGGGTGCCAATTTGCAAACACAGATGGTATAATAACTGAGAAAAGCATTTACAAACTGAGGAATAACTCAATGTACTTGACACATCCCACCAATCAAACCTCACCCTGCAATACTCTCCACACATTTTCCATTTGCTCACCTGGCACTTCAAAATGCTCCTGCCTTTTGTTCCATCCAATTTGAGTTCAGGTTCTCCTTCCTATTATAGTCTCAAGTACCTTCTTTAACTTTGGTGCAATTTTTACTTTGACAAACCCTTGACATCTAATTTATTACATGAAAATTATCTTTGGCTTTCCCTTCTCCTCCCCTTTTTCCAACTAGATATTTACCTATTGATTTTTAAATATCTTTTACCAACCTAGTGTCTTCAAATATAATTTTTGTCAGAGCTTTTCTTCCCTTTCATCATCTTCTTCCAACTTTTCCATTCTCAGTAAGTTTGCAGTTTTATTTTGCACTTCTCTGCCACCTTTCTTTGTTTTGTTATTTCAAGTCTCTGACCATGTTTTAATTTCTTCAAGGACCTAGCAAAATGAGTCAGGTGACCCTGAGGTAAAAAGTCACCCTCCATCCCTTGGCGACATCTACTTCCTACTCCAGGCCTTAATGTAATCATTATCACGACCTTTATCTTCATTTTTGAGATAGAACCCATTCTAACAAAGTGTAGAAAATAACACAAATTGCAATAAATGATGAAAATGTAGGGCTAAACTCAACCATAACTTTGCATTTTCTTGTTTCATTGAATTTAAGCCACTAACTGCCGCTTAGTAAGCAGTGCGTTGGGCAAGCAGTTCTTACAACATTCTTAACTTCCCTTCTAATATCCCTGATTAAGGAGTTCACTTGAGGTTAAGCAGAAAAAAGGGTATGCTTGTACTCTGTAACAGTTTTAACATAGGACCCATGATTTATGCTCCTGTTCAATGTCAACTGTAACTGTACATTTTTAATGCATGCCCTCTAACTGTGTAATATTCTCTGGGAATAACTGAAAGCACATGTATTTTGGAATATAATGTGAGAAATGTTTTCTTAACTTCATTTAACTGAAATTAATACTTCCTTTTGTGCCCTTTCCTACTATACTTTTGTTTGTTTGCTTGAATGTGTCAGACTATCTTGCTTTGTTTTTCAGTGACTAAAAAGTGAACTAGGTCATATTTATCAAAAACACTAGAAAATTCTGGGTCATATTCTAAAAACTCTATAAAAAATTCAAATAGTAACTTTAACTCTGGTATTATTGAGATTTAAACAAAGTTTTGTTCATTTTTCTTTCCCCAGATTTGCTTATTTCATATCTGAATTTCTGAATAATTCTGTCTCATGACCTCATTCTCTTAATAGTTTTTGAGTTTCAAATTATCTACAATGATAATTTCCATATGCTGTGGATTTACTTTTTTAATAACTAGAAGTTGAAATGCCATGGTTCAAATTCTGGCTCAATAATGTACCAGCTATAGGCCCTTGAACAGATTAACTATTCTAAGATTTAGTTTCTTAATCCTCAAATGGAAGCTAATAATAGTGTTTACCTTATGGCATTGTTATGCATATCAAATGAGAAAAAAACATTAATGAAGTGCCTAGCAGTCTTGTCCAATGTACCATTCCTACTTTCAACATACCTGTCAGAAGAGGAATTGAAATCCCTTTCATCCCACTGAGGGAAAGGAGCTCCTTCATTCTAACCCCCTTGTGCTTCAATTAATATGAGCTTAAATTGATATGCTTAATCATATTTTCCTAATTCTACTTGTGAGTGAACTTGTAGAAAAGTATTGGTTAATACCACGGCACTAGACTCATAGCATAAACTTGACATTCAGTAATTTTGTAGTATTCATTTTGTTAAAGTGCTAAGATTGTAGATTGTGAGGAAATATAGAAATCAAGGGGAAAAGCTAATTAATGTAATTATGATTATGAAAATTTATAGTTCTTTTTTTTTTTGCGGTACCGGGGATTGAACCCAGGAGCGTTCTACCTCTGCGCTACATCCCCGGCCCTATTTTTTTTTTAATGCTTTATTTTGAAACCAGGTCTCACGAAGTTGTGGAGGGCCTCACTAGGTAGAGAAAATGAGAGAGAGAGAGAGAGAGAGAGAGCTGAGGCTGGTTGCAAACCCAGATCTTCTGGTCTCCGCCTCTCAAAGTACTGGGATTACAAGCATGTACCACCACGCCCGGCTTATAGTTCTTATTTTGAAAATTATTTAGAATTGTGTTATAAACATCTTTGAGGTCTTTTTTTTTTTCTGAGGATCAAATCCAGGGCCTTGCCTATGCTAAGCACACACTCTCCTACTGATTGCTCTACATCCCCAGACCCTCAATCAAAAATTTTAACTGAAAGGTATGCTATTGGATATTTAGGTCACAGAGACTAACAGATGTTCAAGACATTTGGCAAAGCCTCTCAGGCCTCAGTCCTCTTATACAAAAGAAGGAAAAGCAGCTTCTCCTGGAAGGTCTATGATGCTGTTACACTGAACTGAATGAGAAAAATTATAGTACCAAATGAGAGAAATTATGCGATTAAGTGAGAGAAATTATATGTTATGCTTATTTGAAGAGTTAATCAATAGAATTACTAAAATAGTCACATTTATTATAATCTATTGGCTCAATTAAGTTATCTTTAAAAGCTTATGTAAATAAATGGCTCCACATCGATAGAATTCCATTTACTCTGTCATGACATACAGCTTCTGTGTTGATCTCTCTAGTTCCCCTGCTCCATCACACTAAGGCATCTTGTAGATTCTGGCCCAGTTAGCCCCTCAGGAGCCATGCAGGGCTCTTTGTGGATGAGAGCCCTTGGAGTGGATTTTTTTTAAAGGTCTTAGTTAAACTGGGCTTGGTGGAGCATGCTTGTAATCCCAGTACTTGGGAGGCGGATTCACAGCCAGCCTCAGCTACTTAGTGAAGTCCTCTGCAACTTAGTGAGACTCTGTTTCAAAATAAAGAATAAAAAATAGGGCTGGGGTGAAGCTTGGAGGTAGAATACCCCTAGGTTCAATCCCTAGTACCACAAATAAATAAATAAAATAAATAAAAATAAAGGTCTTAGTTATCTTGCATTTTTTCTCTGAGGGATTCTCACACTTCCAACCTGTCCTGCAAATTATCAACCAAATAGTCTGCCAGGGACACTGCTGTGACTCCATTACACCCTCTAATGACTCCCTGTTGTTCTCCTGATCAAGCATGCAAAAGTGCTGGTTGTGTCTTAAGACATTTCACCATCTGCCCCCACTTTACATAACCTATCTGGAACGTCCATTTTGCAGGCTCTGAGTATAGTTAACCAGACAAGGCTCGAAGGGTCCCAGAGCTTGGGAAAGGATGGCTCCATGACACCTTTCCAATCCTTTAGGGCTAGGTTAAAAGTCAATTTCTATTTGTACATTTTCTTTCCTAAAATAATTACTACCACATCTCTTTTGGGACTACTACTTTTTTGAGATTTCTTTCATATTTGCAAAAATAAAAAGAAAGTTCTCCTCTACATATTCCACATATAGTTATTACAAAATCATAAGGTGTAAACAAGTCTTTGGTATAACAGTGAAATTAAAAAATTGGACCTATATTTGACTTTATAATCTTTCCAAGATTAGTAAAAAGACCAAACGATACAGAAATATGTTTATCACGTAAAAATTCACCCATAAATGTAGTGTAAGACTTTGGCTCACTGATCAACTATGGATTAATGTAGTGACTAGCAATGGTACAATTCATAAGAAAAACATTTTGTAAAGGAATTAAATCTGAATGGGACTCTGAGGGAACAGAAGGTATGGGATTGGAAATGAGAGGGAGAGACAGTATAGCTGAAGGAGATTGCTCTACCTGGGAAGCCTTTGAAGCAGAAATTAACACAAAGAATAAATCACTACCACTAAAGTCTTCCCAAACCTTCCATGCATGTCCTCTGATGGTCTCCATAGAGAATCCCTTACATGTTTGAACCCTGAAGACTAGGCTAAAAGCTACAGCTGAGGACACTGCAGTCTGTCTCTTTAGTCTTCACAGTTGTAGTGGAATGTCTGCTGGCAAAGCACGGAAAAGAATTCTAGGGGAAATGAAATTGTGAAGATGGAAGCATTCTACTAAATGGTCTGAAAGCTGTTCTCCCATCAGATACCACAACTGTGTTAGGAACTCCTGGTCCATTTAACCAACACTTAACATTTATAAATAAGATCACTCAGAGCCATTTCAGATTAATAGCAATCACAAGATTTTGTAATAAAAATGTATGGCATTGAAAGAGAATGAGCATCACTAGCTCAACAGCTGAAACAGATAGTCTCTTAAAGTCAAACCAAACTAAATCATGATTAATGAGAATTTGCTGAAAGTGAGACTGAGAGTTCTATAAAATGTTTATATTTGTGTGAAGAAAGAGTTGGTTAGTCTGGGATGGCCAAATGGAGCTCGGAAACCAGTAAACATATATCAAAACTAAAGGATAATGAGACTAAAGCTCCTGGACAAAGCAGAAAAAATATTTTAGCTCATTGTTTCAGACATGATGGGGAGTTTCTAAATAATCTTATCTCCAAGTTCCATTAAAGAACTACTCACTTGGATGGACAGAGGAAGCTTTTAGGATTATTTGTTTTTAAGAGACCTCCAAATAACTCTGATACACCATGTCATAGAATTATTTTGCCTACTCATTCCTAATTAAACACCAATATGTAGAAAGGAAGGGGTAAGGTTTAAGTCAAATTTTCAGTCATATTTGTAACTTGAACTTATATGTACTTATTTAATTAAAAGTAAATAATATTTGCCAATTGTACCATTTTAATATATTTGAAATAATTATATTTTGTTGTTCATCTCAACTCTGAGTTGGAACAATGATTTAGGTATTTTAAGGAGACCCACGTAAACGAGACTGGACTCCTTCTTCTGTCATGATCTTGTATGAATAGACAATGTAAGGAAGTTTTATACTAGTGGTGTTGTAATAGAGACATTTGGGGGCAATACCATGTAGAATATAAAGTACTTTGATGAATGTTAAGAGAGCTATTTGATTATGAATCAGTAAAGTACTAATGCTGCCCTGAAGGAACACATATACACACACATTGGTACAGACACAGGTTTATATCAAAACACACTTAATAGAATTTGACCTCAAATCTAAGAACATGTATGAATATATATTAGTGGAGATATTTTGCTCTTACAAGAAACAGTAAATATTCTTAAAATCTGAAATGTAATCTGACTAGGTTAAATCACTATATATATGTGTATATATAGTGTACATATATTTAGTGTACATATATGTATATACACTATAGTGTATATAGTGTATATATATAGTGTATATATGTGTGTGTGTGTATATATATATACACACACACACACACACACACACAATGCCTGTTCCTTGGTCAGTGAATACTTTGTTAAATATTATGAATGAAACTTCTGGGTATAACTAGTCATTTCTTTTGTAAATCCTGTTCTCTTAATCCTCATTGCTGCTATTATAATCCCAAAAGAAAACAAACAAAACATGTGATTGAATTTAAGAGACTCTTAACTCCCCCCACCCAATCCACATTTGTCTATGGCAGAAATTCAAGGTAAAGTGTCCCAACACATTTCTTTTACCATGTTGTTTTGCCTGTTTCAAAATCTATTAGTTATACAGTGATAATTACATCTAGGGATGAAGGAAAAGAAAATAATACCTTTGAACACCTATGTCAAAACAGAGGATCGTTATAGCAATTCAAGAGGAAAATATTTTAAGTCACATTTTAGTGTACTTGAAATAGAGGATCCAGAAGCATTGTTTTCTCTGCCCAAAGTCACCAGCTACTTAGTGGCAGAGATAGGATTTCAAGACCATATTACCAGACTTTAATGCTTATATGTTCTCTCTATTCCTAACATGGTATTTTCCAAGCACAAGCATTTAGTGGGCAATTAATAAAAGTCTGTAAAATAAGTAAGTTTACATTTTATCTAAATCTTTATACTAGAGCATTTCCCAAAATATACTTTTGTTTTCAGAGCATGATCTACACTTACAATGTATCAATTCTATGTAGCATATTACAATTTGGAAATCATCAATAGTAGGACTACGGGAAATGAAATCATTGTACAGAGACAACTTTTCACAAATGTGTATTTAATTTCCTTGGGAGTTTATTCTTCTGAGCAGAGTAATTGTTTCTGAAATTTCAGTAATGCTTTTATGAGCAATTTGACCTTTGATATGTTTCTTTCTTCAAACTTGTAGCTTAATAAACTGCCAGGAACATTACATTCATGAGGAAAGTTAAAAAGAAAACTATGGATTACAAAGTATTGCTTATTCAGATGCAAAGACATCTTTTAATTTTAACCTTTTATTTTAACACCTTGCACATATGTGATGTTTTGTCTCATATTTCATAACATGTGGCTCAGAATAAATGCAATAACTGTGTAAGTAAATTTGGGGGAGGTCACTAGCCATTTGTGCATAAGAAGATAAATGTTAAAATAATAACGATAAGCAAGTAAAGAAAGAAAGAAATCAAACTGCTTACACGTGACTGTTTTTGCTAAAGATTAGCTGGGGTAGTAAGGAAATCTTTATCACACTCACAAATTGATAGGACTGTAATAGGTGCCAAATGGTATCAATGAAGATAAAATCAATGTGAACACTTTCCACTGTAAAACTATATTTTGTAGCATTTTGTGCCAAGATACTGCTTCCTAGAAGCCATTAAAAAAAATTAAAGCCACCCTTAAAAATTGTTTGCCTTATATTCACATTCAAAAGATAGAACGAAGACTGCTTCTGTGATCAAACACAGAGAGAAGATGCAGATGGGATGAGTTCCAGACATAATGTGCTAAGACTTTTGAAATCTTTATCCTGAGGGTAGGAATGATAAGCTACTTTCCTTGGGTTTGATGGACTTACAAAGCCAGGGGGAAAAATGAATGAGATAAAATACACAGAATCAAACTAATAGAGGATTTGGAGTTAAGATTTTTAGGCACATTAAGTTACTGGGAAGTCAAGGGAATGAATAATAATACTCAAGTGGGAGAATCTTGTCAGTTAGTCTCCTAACATCATAACTTTTAAGTGATAAATTCTAGAGTTAGACATATAAAGAAATGCTATATTCATTTATAAATACTAAGTTCCTGATTTCCAGTCTAAAGGACATGGACATAAAATCGTAATATGGAACTAATAATTGCTGACATTTATTATGCATTTCTATGTGCTTGGCACTAAGTGTTTTATAGCTTTTCATAAATAAAATTCTTCAATGACCCTATGATGTAGATATGATCATGTTATATAGATGGAAGCTAGGCATGGAAATTTATTAATATGCCCAAATTTATTTCATGGTGTTTTTGGTTGATCTATTTGCCTACTCTTGTGATTCTCCAGTAGAGCACTGTAGTGTGCATAAAACCATATAAGCATGGAAAGCAGAGATGTGGGAGACGATCTAGTTTAAGGATTAGGAAATGAGGCTGACAGTCCAAAAAGGTCACACTGCAGTAGATGACAGAATTGGGAGTTCTAGTATATTTAGTGACCATATGGAACTAGGGTTTAAATCTGTAGAATTTGTCATTTTCTAATGTACAAGGCCACCTTATCATCATAGAAGTTATACATATTCCTCTATAGCATGGTGCTTAATTATCTGACATACCAAGCAAACACAAATAATACCTCTTAGCTAGAGGTGTAGCTCAGTAGTAGAGTGCTTGTCTAGCATGTGAGAGGCTCTGGGTTTGATACCCAGCACCAAACAAATAGACACATACCCCCACATCTTCTAGGAGCCACTTACTTTTGACTATGTATGCTACTTACAGTAATCTTTAGAAATATTATCTCACTTTTATCGGTGAGGAAGCCATACATATGAGATATAAAAGCAACAAATTTACTGTACATGTGGTGGGGTTAAAAACATAGAATGTCTCTTGAAAACAAAATAAAAGAAAGAACTTTATCCAACCAGAGTTAAACCAGAGTAAAAAAATCACTGAACTCTGGTAAACAAAGGAACTGAGGTTAAATAATTATGAGACTTTATTACAGAAGACAAAATAGATGCCATGACTCCAGAAATTAAATTAGACAACCTAAATCAATAAGGTAATTTTTTTTGGTACTGGTGATCGAACCCAGGAGTATTCTACTTCCAAACTATACCCCAAGCCCTTTTTATTTATTTATTTTTGTTTTTAAAAGAGGCCCTCACTAAGATGCTGAGGCTATCCTCAAACCTGTTATCCTCCTGTTTCAGCCTCCTGAGTTCTGGGATTATAGGGGTGTGCCACCACACCTGACTTCGGTAGGTAATTTTAATGGACATATAATCTGCAGAGATAGACCACATGTTTTGGTGCATCTCTCAAATTTAACACTATGGTTAAAAGAAAGGTACCCCATTCCATCTCTTCGGAGGGCACAGTGAACAAGGTAATTCCTGAGAAATCAGTCCAAACAAAGCCAATCCCCAATCTAGCACTGCTCCAAAGCACTGATCATCCTTTTGGTAAATACATTTTGCAGTGTAATGTACTGTCAATAATCTTTAATACTTAATAGCACTTTCCACTCAGAAGATGTTTCTCTTAACAATGACTGTCCAGGTGCATTAGATCTCTGTTGCATATTGAAGGCGGCCAGCCAGGGCCTGCAGAGGTGCAAGTGTGTCTCAGAACTCTGTCAGATGGACCATCACATTCTCCTTTAGTTCAACAGGCTGTTAAGCAGATTTAACAGGTGTTATCAGTACACAGGGAAGGAATGTCTTGAATTTATGAAGCCTTAGAGGCAGAAAAAATTAAATTATGCTTTGAGAGGAAATAGAATTGGGTACTGTGAGCAACAGATGTCTAAAATGCTTTGATAAAATGAAATAATGATTAACATTTTGTAACTCATTTCATCAATTGTCCTAATTCTTCTCCTCTAATGTTTTATAAACAACCATTTCTAATATTTGATATGAGAATCTAATTTCCTCTTGCCTTTTCAATGTAAAGTAGCAATGACTTAAGTACTTAAAAGAACACACACACACACACACACACACACATATATACACACACACATTAAGATCTGAAGATTTGAGAAGACTTAAAGATAGAGGCAGAGTGGTTCTCATACTCAATCCAAGCATAAAAGCTCTGACAAAAATAGAAACACCTAAATTAAAAGCAGGCATTTTGAACATACATTTAAAGCAAACCATTAAATACATTAAAGAATTTATAATATAAAGCTTGGATGGGTTCAGGAAGAATAGTCCTTTTGGTTAGAGTGAAACATAGGAACTCATGCAATATTAGTGTGCTTAGTGAAAAGGATTATGGGAAAGTTTATGTGCTTCAATGTGAGGTAAGGATTCAGAACACTTAGGAAGTGAGCCATGCAGTTACTGCATTACTAGGACAAGCACTGTGGCTTTATCCTGGGGCTCATTATCTAGTTTTTTCTCCTTCTGGTGGTGGCTTGGTATGATAAGAATCTGGACTTACAGGATGGAAAGTCTAAGAGTACTTCACAAAGAGTATCTGTTTTCTAAAGTACTTCTGAAACAAATTAAATACAATTTTATGAGAACACTATAAACAAAGAGAAGTCCAGAGATTGTCCAGGAGCCACAAAGTCCCTCGGGCAGAGGCATCTCCAAGGGGCATTACACATATTTTGATGTTTTCATTTTTAAAGCCTTTCTGTTAATTAACTCTTAAAGAAAATGCAGTTTGCTATTAATTGCAAAGAATTCAACTTGCTTTATATGGCGATTATTAGCACTGAGTTCATTTCCGTCCTGATCCTTCCTTTACTGATTTCACAATTTTCTAGGTCTGGCTTCCACTAAGCAGCCAAAACAATTATTTTAAAACATAGTTCAGATCATATCGTCCTCTGCTAAAGCCTTCCAGTGGCTTCCAGTAATGCAAATTATTTCCCAAGTCCCGAAAGGCCCTGAATGACCTGGTTTTTGGACACCTCTACCCTCCTGCTCCCTTATTCTGTTTCCACTACGCTGGCCTTTGCGCAGCCCTGGACACTGTAGGCATTCTTCTGCCTGGGCCCTTCCTTCTGACTCTAACACTTTTCTATCTGATGCTCACTTGCTCTGTGAATTCCGATGTTCAACTTGTTCCCTGATGGAGAGTCTCCATTTAACTTTCTTCCACTTACTGAAGCTACAGGAAGACCTATCACCATACCTTTTTGGTTTTGTTTTTAGATATTTTTACGATTGTTTCATATATCGATGATCCATTGTATTTTTTTGGTTGTTCATTTCTGTCTCTTCTTCCTAGAATATAAATTCTACCAAGTCAGGGACATCATCTGTTCATCTCTCATTACTGTAAATCTACTAATTTATAAAGCTTCTGGTGCATAGAACATACATATTAAATATTTGCTGAGTATATAAAGAAATATGATACCTAGAGGCTTTAGGAAGTCCTAATAAGATACCATGGGGCTTGAAGTAAGTCAGGATTTCTGAAGAGTGATTTAGAGTAACTCCAAGGAAAGACGAACACTCCAACGGCTGCTTTCGTGTGTGTGTGTGTGTGTGTGTGTGTGTGTGTGTTCATGTGTGTTCAGGTATTGAACCCAGGGGCATTCTACCTCCAAACTAAACCCCTAGCCCTTTTTTTTTTTTTGTGGTACCGGGGATTGAACCCAGGGGTGTTCTACCTCCGCGCTACACCCCCGGCCCTATTTTTTTATACTTTATTTTGAAACCGGGTCTCACGAAGTTGCGGAGGGCCTCGCTAGGTAGAGAGAGAGAGAGAGAGAGAGAGAGACAAGGAGAGAGAGAGAGAGAGAGAGAGAGAGAGCTGAGGCTGGCCGCGAACCTGGATCCTCCGGTCCCCTAGCCCTTTTTTAAATATTTCTTTTGGTTTGCAATGGGGTCCTGCTAGGTTACTGAGAGTCTCATTAAGTTGCTGAGGCCGATCTCGAACCAGTGATCCTCCTGTCTCAGCCTCCCAAATACTGGGGTTACAGGCGTGCACCACCAGCCTGGCTTTAAAGGCTGCCTTCTGTTGGTGATGTTTAATCTATGCTTTAATTTTTAAGTTTTAGTTTTTCTCTTGGGGTGGGTTTACTCTAAAATTTTATATAAAACCTTATATTTCACATAAGTCACTGTAATTCTCACCAATCTAAAGATAATTAAAAGAAAATGCTTCAATGACTATATCTTCTAGCAATATCTAAAGCCACTACTTGGGAATTTTATATTCATGAATACTTTTCTGCATCCATGAATTTGTGATTCCCATTTATTCTTCAAATATATACACTTAGTTGTATATGAAATAACTAGTATTATTTTTATGTAGAATTCATCAATTCAGATTATCTAATTTTTATTGCTCTACAAGTTCACTTACTCTTTCCTCTGTATGAGATATATATTGTTTTAAGTGCTGAAGTTGTTAAATAAGAATACATAAGTAAAACAGCTATAAAATGTTTAAATATTATGAAGGCCCTTATGATTCTATTTATATGTACAATGGGGGAATCTTTAGTTTTTATTTTAAATATTGAATGTATATTAAGAGAACCTACAGAATAGGAGAAAATATTTTCAAATCATTTATCTGATAAAAGTTTAATCTCCAAAATACATAAGGAACTCCTACAACTCAACAGCAAAACCCCAAACTAATAAGCCAGTTAAAAAATAGGCTAAGGATTTAAATAGATATTTCTCCAAAGACAACATGCAAACAATTACCAGGTTTATGAAAAAAATGCTCAATGTTACACATCATCGAAGAAATGTAAATGGAAACTGCAATGAAATATCACTTCACACCTGTCAGGATGACTGTTGTTATCAAAATTTATAGAAACAAGTATTGACAAGAATGTGAAGAAGTTAGAACCCCTGAACACTGTTGGTAGGAATGCAAAATGATGCAGCTGCTATGGGAAAAGTATAGAGGCTCATCAAAAATTTAAAAAATAGAACTAAGACATGACCCCACAATACCACTTCTAGATATTCATCCCCCAAGTAGAAGTCAGGATCTCAAAGGATCTCACCATATTCATGCAGCACTATTTAAACAGCCAAGATGAAAAACAACTTATATGTATACCTGTGGATAGCCCGATAGAGATATTATCTATCGATCTATTACAATATTATTCAGCCTTAAGAAACAGAAGGTTCTGTCATTTACAATTATTTGCCTTAAGGATGTTATGCTAAGTGAAATAAGCCAATCACAGAGAGATAATGCTTCATGATCCCACTTACATGAGGTATCTAAAGCAGTCACATTCATAGAATCAGAGTAAAATGGTAGCTGCCAGAGGCTGGGGGAGGGGGAAATAGAGATTTACTAATCCAATGATCCTAAAATTCTAGTTAATTCATATTAATAAACTCTCAAGATATGATGTATAACTATAGTTATAAAAATGATGTATTATTTATTATATGCTCATACACGTAGGAGGGTAAATTTCATTTTACGTGTTCTTACTACTACAAAACAGTTCTTTTAAAAATATATATTTTAGATGTCACTTTTAAATCTTAACTTTTAAATTTAACTTTAAAACTTAGCTCTTTTAATTTTCTGTGTTCTCTTGGGACCAAAGCCATAATGAGACATCATCTCACACCCACCAGGATAGTTATAGTAATTTTTTAAAGGAAAAAATAACAAGTATTGGTGAAGATATGGATAAATTGAAAACCTAATATTGCTGGTAAGAATGTAAAATTGTATAGCTAGTATGTAAAACAGTCTAGTGGTTGCTCTAGAAGATAAAGCCAGAATTATCATATGATCAGCAATTCCACTCTGGTATATATCAGAGAGAACTGAAAATAATATGTTCACACAAACAAACACTTGCACACAAATGCTCACAGCAGCACTTTCCTGTCCCTCAAACCTGCCATGCATGCACCATCTCAGGGCCTTTGCACTTGTTTTTCCCTTATAGCTGACTTCAGGGGCTAATTCCTTCTTTTCTTCTGGTCCCATTTAAATATTTCAGCTCAAAGAGGACCTCCTTGACTACCCATAATAAGATCATACACTCCCATTCCTTTCTCGACATTACAGTCTTCAATAGCACTATCACCAGTGGATACATTACATTTTACTTACTCATTTATTGTCTGCTTCCCCCTTAGAATATAAGGTCCAAGAAGATAGGGATATTATTTTATCCTGTTATATCCCCTATATCTAAAACAGTGCCTGGTACAGAGAAGGCAATCAGTTAATATTTGTTGGATATTTGTATTTTTGTTCCAAAAAATGTAAACATAATATGCTCAGGGTTATACATTGTGGCAAATCAACATGGTATGGAAAAACCATCATGATAAACAGCAAATTCACCTACATTGAGGTTCATTCTGGAGATGGTTGGATAGGACACGGAGGAATGAGATCAAAAGGGGTTCAAGGAGCTCCAATTTTATTAATAAAGTTCTATTTATAAATATGCTTTATAATATATAATACTGCATGCATTTTTTATGTATCCGATATTTCACCCTTAAACAGGTTAGCAGGGCAATTATTTGGCAACATGTTAAAAATATAAAATGTACTTAATTTATTATTTGCTTAGTTGAAAATAAATTATTTCCACTGTATCTTTCCAAAAGAATTAAAATTAGAATACTACAGTGATACATGTATATCCATGTTTATAGCAGCACGATTCATAATAACCAAACTATGGAACCAACCTAGATATCCATCCACAGATGAATGGATAAGGGAAATGTGGTATAGACACACAATAGTTTTTTTCAGCCATAAAGAAAAACAAAATTATGGCATTTGCAGGAAAATGGGTGGAACTAGAGAATATTATGTGCTGAGATCAGTCAGTCTCAGAGAGCAAAGAGCCATATGTTTTCTGTCATATGTAGAAGCTAGAGAGAAAATGGGAAACAAAAGGGAGTTCATAAAAATGAGGAGGGAGATCTCTAGAATGGTGGAAGGAGATCAGGAGAGGAGGCATGGAGGGGGAAAGGAGGATTGGGGAAGGAAACAGATCAACTAATGCTATGTTCATATGTGAAGGTATCAGTGCCAATCTCACTCACATGTATGGGAAGGGAGGAGGGGACGAGCAAGGTGGGTGTGGAGGGAAATACACCAAGTGGTGTGTGCATATATAAATGTATCATTTTGAATCTCACTATGATATACATTTACAATGCACCAATAAAATTATTAAAAAATAAATTAGTTTCTGCTTACTTTCAAGAATGTTATTTTGTCTTTTAGAAGAATATAGGAATATTTGACTATGAAGGCTCCAAACCCAAGAAGAATCTAGCTCACATGGGTGGGGGAGCCTGGCTTCAGCAGCAGTGACTTCTGTTACTCCATCCCTCGCTTACTAGGGAGGCGGCTGTCATCCAATCCTAAACAGATCACCAGCTGCTCTGAATTTACGCTCATTTGAAACTGTCTTCTTTTGCTTTGAATGGCATAAATGATAAATGAATTTGTAAAAGCACTAGCCATGGACAAAAAATACAAAAATGATCAGGAATCACATCTGAGTGCATCAGAAAATATTAAAACACAGGCCTTCAGTCAAAATTGGAAAAAATGTCACTGTGATTTTAGTTTCTATTTTATCAGTGTGATTGATTTGTGGATTCTGTATCAATCCCCATTGGCCTTTTAGAACATTAAAGTTAGTTGCTGGGCATACTGTTTCACCTTAATATTCTCAACTCCAATGAGATTGGTATGGAACGATCACAGGAGAAGATGATGGTAAATTTATCCTCTTTTTTTTTACATGTTATTTATTTAATCTATGTCTGGGTCACCTTGAAAATTTTCAACTTGGCCTCAAACAACACACTTTGACCTTTTAGCTGAAAGAAGAGAATTCCTCTCTGACCTTGTGAATGTGCAGGACAGATAATTTAATAATCTATAGTGCCATAAATGAACACAATGACAACAATATCAAATATGATCTATTGACTTAACATGAAAAATTCACTCATCCTCCACAAATCATGAAAACAATGTACTGCCATTACATCTAGCTGGGTTCATCACCCAACACAGAGTTATGAATATAAAAAATTAAAGCTTCAGGGGTTTTGTATTTTTTAAGAGATGAATAAACTGAACTTACTATAGGAGAAAGTCATCCTATGTTTTATAGTAAGTAGTAGACCTAGAACTAGAATTCAGGTTTCTTTATTCATATTTCCTTAATCTTTCCAGTACACCTCTGGCAATGATTTGCATATATAATATCTTGGTTGTACTATCCAGGGAGATAAGCTCACAAGTTGCTCAGAAGGAACAAGAAGTATGGCTTTCGCTAAGTGAGTTGTAACTTCATGATGGTAGCTGGCAAATCTCATTAAGAGCCTGTCAAAATATTTCCAGTAGCAATATGAATCATTATTTAGAGTACACTGCAAATGAACAGCAGTGGAAGAAACATGTGTAAACCATATAAATATGAGAACTTTTGGTTGTGATCACATTTGTGTGTGTGTGTGTGTGTGTGTGTGTGTGTGGTACTGGGGATTGAACCCAGGGGCATTCTATCTCTGAGCTACATACCCAGCTCTATTATTATTATTATTATTATTATTATTATTGTTGTTGTTGTTATTTTGAAACAGGGTCTCACTAAGTTGTGAAGAGCCTCATTAAGTTGCTGAGGCTAGCCATGAACCTGTGATCCTCCTGTCTCAGCCTGCCAAGTACTAGGATTACAAGTGTGTGCCACCACACCTGGCTTGTGGTCACATTTTAAGCTGTCAATTCCCCTATTTAAATTTGAGATGCCTAAGATCTACTATTTATATGAATTTTCATTTTAAGTTGTAGTCTAGCTATGATGAAGTATAACACCCGATTAGTTAACTAACTGAAATTAATGCAAATAAGTTCAAACAACAAAGTTAAAGTAACTCTATTTATACCATATATACATATACAAAATCATGAAATGTACCCATAAAGTCAGAAATTTTAAAGTAATGCATTGACTCATTCCTTGAAATAAATACAGAATGAAAGATAAATATGGTTGCCAATTAAGCCTCACTAACATACCTGCGCCCTAGGAATGACTCTGTGAGAACTGATTCATGACTTCAGATGACCTGCTACTTATTTGTTAGCTCTGCCAGAAGATAAATTACTAAGGTGTACTTTGCTAATGTAAAATATTCCTTTATCCCCATCATCCTGTAAAGGGGGCTTCCACAAGTCAGTTAGCCTGGCCTGTGTTCAGATCACCTCCTTTGTCCAGGTATTAAGGCTGATACCCAGCTTTAAATAATATTTTGATTTTAAATTCTCAACTGAAAATCCTTTTTCTCTTTTAAGAAAGTGTCAGCCTATTGACTGACACTTTTAATCTCCATATAACTATGCATTACAAGCTGAATTTAAATTATATTTTTGAAAATAAACATAAAATTTTAATTGAAAATCCTGATATATTCAGTAATTCATTGGGAGATACCAGGTGTGTTTAATAAGGAACTTGAATTTGGGGACATGGTACCTATTGTTTTGTAATGTCATTAACACCTTTGGTAATCAGAGGACATACAAATCTCTACTTATAATGCTCATATCTATTAGAATTATAGTCATGGTTGGTCATGTAGATAATCTTTCCATGATACAAATTAATAATACAGAGAAAGCAGTAATTATTTTTCCTATTAAAATCATTGTGAGTTGTAAACTGTATTGCCATCTGTCACATTCACAGAGTCAACAGTGTAAGCAAGAGAAGACAGAAATACTTCTACATTATTATTTAAAAAGTCACAAAACAACACTTTAACACCTACCATAAACTAAGATTGTTAAAAAAGTGTTTCCTCTCTTGAAATACAGACATGTCATTTAAATGTATTTGTGCACTGAGTATAGCAAAGTAAGCCATAAAGTAAATTTTGTAGTAAAATTTTTGTAATGCTTTATGAAAATTGACAAATATATCATTTGTATATTGTAATATACATTAAAAATTAGGTGTTTTTCAGGGAAATTCAGCATTTGTAACTGAAAAACAGAGTGTTGAAATGTACAAACTATACAAAATTAAACTTGTACAAAATGTAAAAATTCAAAAACAGAGTATTCAAATATACAAATTGTTCTGGACCACCTATATGTGACACTGGGCAAGGACCTGGAAAAGCCACAGAGAGATAAGACAGACAGCGTGGAGAGGTGAAGAGGGATCAACTTCACTGACAGGGACCTGGTTCAAATAAGAGCCTGATGGCTTGCTAGCTGCGCCACCTTGGCCTGCATTATCTAACTTCTCAGAGCCGAGGTGACCCTCTGCTCAGAGTCTGGGACATCGTGCCTATTTGTAAATGTTACTGCCTGTTTGCTCACCTCTTGTTTTCTTGACATTATCCACTATTACACAGTAGAAATTGGAGAGACAGAGAGTACCCTAGTAAATATAACACAAGGAGAGCATACTGCATACCATGGTGGGGATACCAGGAAATCAGTACTGGAATGCAAGAGGAAAGACTTCGGTTTTGACTGGGAAGGGTAAGGGGGATTCTGTAAAGGAGACTGTGTTTAACAGAGTGGAATTCCTTTCTCTCTCTCTTTCTTTCTTTTCAGAAACAAAGACAAAGGTTTATTTAGGAATGTGGGGGATGCACGTTCAAGGGAGAATGCGGGCCATCTCAAGAGAGAGAGAAAGCATCTTTGGGGTCTCACAGTCCTTCTTTTATAGGAGACTCCCATGAGGGGTGGGTAGGGGCACACAGCAGGGGTGGAGGTCTGGACTTAGAATCCTCAGGTTCCAGGCATCAATGGGTTGTGGCTGGGTGGCACCTGAGCTTGACCTTCTTTATGGTAGGATTCTTTGTTTTCTAATCATCTCAGCAATCTCAGGTGGGGAGAAGGGCCATTATGATTAAGGGTGTGGGCCTACTGAGGCTTCTGCCCGAGATAGAACAGACCCTGTAGGGTGAAGTTAAGGATTATGAAATTTCTAGATTTCAAAAATATATTTTCCCTTTCCTTTCCAGTTCGTCTTCATTCTACCTAATATTTTATTTCTCCTATCCTACCTCATTTCCCCCCTCTGAGACTTGGATCCCTTAATCTTAAGGGTTGATGAAGATAGAAAGTCCATCTTCTATAGCTTCTTCAATGCTGACAAGGGACGAAGGCCCTGCCTAGCCAGGGATAGGGATCAAAAGTCTCATCCTAACCGACCTAAAGGAGACAGAAACTGGTCTGAGCTGAGTTCTTTACAGTAAGAAGCTAACATCACTGAAGGACACAGCCCCAGGAGCATGAGGATCAGTAAGTAGAATTTCAATACAGAGAGTATATTCTAAGTTGATGGAGAAGCAGAACAGCATCATGTATAGCAATGGATTAATGCTTTATTCATGTATGTGTTGGCGTCTTCTAGGTATAGTGAATAAATTAATGAACAGAAGACAAGTATTATTTTCCCAACAGAGCACCTCAAATGATCATCCTGGTAGAAGTGAGGAAAAGAAAGTAGAAAAAGAAAAATGAACATGCATGTATCGGATAATATTTCCCTGAAATTGTGTTACACAGAATCTATTTTCCATGAATGTGCTAGGTGCTTAAAACTAGGGGCTTTGGAAAATTAAGAACCAATTGAATATATCTATTGCTCCCCAGAAATTTATAATCTGGTCTAGTGGCCAAAAAGAACTCATGTGAAATAACAGGTTATCAAATTTTGTGGCACTGAGTATCAATAAAATCCTAACATGTTTCTTCACCAAATTTGAACATAAACCAAAGTTTCATTACTTGAATCTATTCTCCCAAATGAAGATAAATAACTAAAGGGCTTTGATGTTAGGCAGACTAGAATTTGAATCATTCTCTTCCATTTGCTAGATAGAGGACTTTTTTCTATTTTTAGTATCTTAGTTTTATATATAATATTTTATTGACCCATAATATACATACAGTATTGTTCTAAAAATATACTACTTAATATTTATCACAATGCAAACTCCTAGGTAACCCACTCAGGTACAAACTAGAACCTTGTCAGCAGACCTGAAGCCCCTCTGCTACACAATGACTCTTGAGACTATTTCTCCTTCTTTCTTCCCTGAAGGTAACCAGAGTTCTGATTTTAACTCAGTTGTTTAGTTTTGTCTGGTTTTTAAATTCATATGAATAAGGTTTTAACATTCTTTAAATGTATTTAATCTAACACACAGAGTTCATTTCGGTATATCCCCAGAAGTGTGATCTCTATGTCCCTGATCGATGTTATATTCATTTTGCTAGATAATGGCAAACCATCCCTTTTCTCTGCCATGTTGGAGAGTTCCCTTGCTCCACATTTCCAAGTCTTGGTATTGTCTAACCCTTTAATTTTAGCCATTATGTTGAGTGTACAGTGGCATAACATTTTAATTTTAATTGGTAAATCCCAGTAACTAATGAGTATGCTTTAATATATCTATTGGATCAGGATGTATGTTTTGAAAAATATCTCAAGTCTCCTGACAATTTTTTCCTATTGGAACAACTCCATTTTCCTTATAGATTTGTAGCAGTTCTTTATATATTATGATAACAAAAACTTTATCAGCAAACGTCTTACCTTTTTCCCCTTGCCTTTTCATAATCTTTATAATGTCTTATGAATAGAAGTTATTGATCTTAATATAATTGATAAATCTTTTCCTTCCTATGCTGTCAAAGAAAATGTTCTCTATATTAGGTAATGAAGTTAATCTTTCTATTATTTTCTGGATTAGAAATTTTGTTTTGCCTTTTACACTTTCGCAATCCAGTTAAATCTGATTTCTGGGTAGTGTTTGAGAGAGGGTTCAAGTTTCTTCTTTCCCTATTGCTTTTCCATGGACTTATCATTCCTTATTTAAAAAAATACTCTTTTTTTTGTGGTACTGGGGATTGAACTCAGGGGCATTCTACCACCAAGCTCCACCCCCATCCTATTTTCTTTTTATACTTTATTTTGAAACAGGTCTCACTAAGTTGCGGAGGGCCTCACTAAGTAGTTGAGGCTGGCCGCGAACCCGGATCTTCCGATCTCAGCCTCCCAAGTACTGGGATTACAAGCGTGTGCCACCACATCCGGCTCCTAAAAACCTCTTTTCTCTATGTTTTGCATTTCTGCCTTTATCATATATTGTGTCCATAAATATGTGGTTTTGTTTCTGGACGGTGTATTCTGTTCCACTGGTCTACTTGCATAATAGAATGTCTTATTTGCTTAGGTTAATAAAAAGTGTTGCTCTTGGGTATAGCATACTCTTTCATCTTTCTTTTTCTAGACTGAATTGCTTCTTTCTGACCCTTTGAATTTCATATAAATTTTAGATTTAACTCTATATTTCCTACTGGAATGTGAATGAATATATGATTTTTATTATAATCTTTGCACAGTTGTTAGACATGAGCTTAATATATAAAATCAACTTGATTTGATTAACTAATTGGTTAATTAATATAAGTGGTGACAGTGTTCATTCTTTTCTGTTGCTTATATCAGAAGGAAACCTTTATTTCGCCATTAAATATGATGTATGTTTTAGTATTTTTATCATATTCTTATCAAGTTAGAGAAATTTTATTCCCAGATTGTTATGTTATTACCATGAATGAACAATACATTTTGTCAAAAAAAATTCTTACTATTTTGAGACATTTGTGCTTTTTCTTTTACTTTGTTACTTAACTGAATTGACTATTTCCTTTTTTAAATGAAAAGCTGTTCTCGTATCCCTTAAAAAAACATACTGGTTATTAAGTCTTCTTTCTTTTTTATTTTTTGGTGGTACTGAGGATTAAACTCAGGGAAATTCTACCTCTGAGCTATACCCCAGCCCTATTTTACTTTTTTTTTATTCTGAAGCAGGGTCTCACTCAGTTACTGAGGCTGACCTTGAACTTGCAATCCTCCTGTCTCAAGTGTGTTTGTGTGTGTGTGTGAGAGACATGCTGGAGATTGAACCCAGGGGAGTTCTACCACTAAGCTACACTCTCAGCCCTTTGTATTTTTTATTTTGAAACAGGGGTCTCACTAAGTTACCTGTGCCAACCAGGAACCTGCAATGCTCTTGTCTCAGCCTCACAAGTAGTGGGATTATAGACACTGCTGCCCCTGGCTGGTTTGCTTATCTTTCATGTAGGGTTTAATTTTGATATGTAATTTTTAACTTTAATTTTGTTATTAAAATTATGCTTTGGGTTCACTAAACAAATTGGGAAATATATCTCATTTTTATTCTCTCAAAAATGTTTTTAAGATTGGCATTATTTGTTCCTTAATATTTTGGCATTATTTGCTACTGAAGCCATCTGGGCCTGTAGTTTTTGTTGTGGAAAGATATTATGAATTCAGTTTTGGTGCATTGTATTTTTCTGGGAATCTGTTCTTTTCATCTAAATTTTTAAATGTATTGGCATAAAGTCATTAATAATACTCTTTACTATTTTTGACATCTTTCTGATTCTAATATGCTCTTTTTCACCTTCAAATTGGTCATGGGTGCTTACTATCTTTTCTTTTTCTTGGTTTGCCTCTTGTATGGATTTATAAATGTATTAGTATTTTAAAAAAGCCAAATTTGTATTTACTCAGAATTTGTATTGCATGTTTTTTCTTTACTTCATTAACTTTTGCTCTTTAATTAATTACTATCCTTACGCTTTTTTTGTGTGATTGTTTTATTGGTAATTGGGAAGAGCTTATTAAAACCTCACATAATATTTGTGTATTTGCCTATTTGTAATCCTAGACAACTTAATCCAATTTTTGGAAGTAATTTGAAGGTGGGTTTCAGACCCTTTGTATATTTGTCTATTTTTAAAAATTTATTCTTTTGATTTATCTTCAAGTAGAGCTCTTTGATGTCATACCTCAAAGATTAATGAATTTATTAGTCCCCTATTTCTTTGGTGACCCTATTTTCAAATTCTAATTTTTGTTTAGGTAGTCCCTTAAAGCTATTAAAAGCTCTGCTAATTTTCTTGGCCCCACAGTCACCTCTTCTGGAACTGAAGATATTTGTAGAGCTATCCAAATACCAAGTTTTTACTTCAGAAATTTCTATCTGATCTTTGACTTATGATTCTTCACTCCCTTGTTAGTTCTACAGTGCCTTAAAACATTTCTATAAATACTCTTCCAGTCATTATAATTGTTCTTAGCAGTAGAGTTAGTCCTAATTATTACTCCTTCATTCCCATTAGAAGTTTTGCTAGCTATGACCTGAGTGTCAGTCCACTCTCCTATAAAATTAATAGCTTTCAAAATTTTCTCATGCATATTTTGCATACAGAAGTAATTCAGGAAAGAATTATATACACATTCATCCATGCTCTCTTAGAAATATGATCTAGTCTAGTGGCTGTAGATGTTTATGCATCTGACAAACTTTATTTCCTGACATCTCTCCTGATGTTCTATCTCATATTTACCATTTGCTAGTTGCTTTCAACTTTGTTATGCTGCCAATATCTCATATTGAAAATATACAAAACTAATTCACCTAAACTCTTCTGAAGGTCACTTTCTCCTGTAAATTTATATAAATCTCATCATAGTAGCATTTTCTTCTACTCAGCCCCCAAATCTTCAGGTCATTCTTGAATCAACTTTCTATTCAAATGACTGCAATTGCAAAGATCTGGTTTATCCTTCAAGATCTTACTCACCTACACTCTTCTAGTTCCATAGCTGTGGCACTTAGTCCTGTGTCTCTGCATTACTCTAAATGTATCTTAAACTTCTTTCTACTTCGAGACTCTCGAACATTCCATCTATCTTCCAGTTCGGTTGGGTTAATCTCGTAGTCAAAATATAGCATTTGATAGTATTATATTCTTTCTCAAAAGCCTTCAAATAAATCTAGTAAATTCAAGAATAGATTCCAAGCCATTAATTGGCATAGAAACTTCTTTAATGTGTGGGTGTGTGGCGGGGTGATGAAGGGGGAACTGGGGACTGAGTTCAGTGGCACTATACCTCTGAGCTACATCCTTAGACTTTTTTAATTTTTATTTTGAGACAGGATCTTGCTAAATTGCTCAGGCTGGCCTCAAACTCATGAACCTTTAGTCTGAATAGCTAGGATTCTAGGCGTGTGTCATGGTACCTGGCTTCTTCTAAAATCTTATGCTATCTGCTCTTCAAATATATCTTCAACTACTTTCAGATGAAACTTCTGCTCTGGCTGTATCAGTACATTCAGTGTCCCAGAATATGTCTCCTCTTCCTTTTGTACTTATATACCATCTTGGGCTTTTTCTTCCCAACTTAGAACCCCCTCTTCCTTCTTAGTTTATTTGAATTCAACACATTCTGAAAAGCTGAACCAATTTACACTATCTATGTCAAATATTCCTGATGACCACAGCTGAAAGCAAGAAAGCATCTCTAACTTCTGAATATCATAACATCTATTGGGTGCTTTGAGAGACTGTAATCTTTAGGTTCAAATGGAGCCAAGTGTTAAACTGTTTTCCAGCTTCACAATTTTTGTAAATCTCATGTAACTAGCTCTTTGCAAACAAATTAATAATAAATCCTATGGAAACCTATTATACAAATTAAATATGATCATTATAGTAGCTGAACATAGCATAAAAATCATAGCATGTAATAGTTACTAAAATAAATAGTAGATATCACTTCTTTCATTAATGATAGTAGGACTCACTTAAAAGCAACTATGGGTTTTTATTATCAATTATCTTTTCTGCATGAATTCTATATATGCCACCAGGATATAAAGTCCTTTAAAATAAGAACCATGTATATATCTTTGTCTATGCTACAATATCCTGCAAATAATAAATGCTTGAAAATGTTTGTCAATTGATATCATACTTACACATGAACAGATACTACTTTTAGCAATAAGCTTTCTGGATATTATTGCAAGTCAAGAAAAAAGGTTACAATTCTAAAGAATCTTCAAGTTTGGGGATAATCTGACTAGAACCTGAACCATCCCAGCTTTCATGGATGAATGTATCACGGCAGGTTTTATAAAATCAGTGAACAAATGCATATTGATTGTGCTCAACCATAGAGGCCTTTTTTCTGTTGAATAATCCAATCAAGTGTCATTTGGGATCAAAGAAAAAGTAAGTTTGATGACAGGCAAACGTCTCAGTGGGGTGGGGGGGAATCAATGTTAGTCATGGAAACAAGAAGGATCAATATGCAGACCACCAGTCAACAAATACACTTAAAGGTCTTATAGGAAATCAGAATGCTGACTCTGCTATTTAAAAAACAACTGACAAGTATTGCTCTCCAAAATGCAATCATTTTAAATTTCTTTATTTTTATTGGTGAATTTTCAAAGCATCACCAATTAACCTGTTAAGGGACATAGCGATAATGAACATACTATACATTCAGACATTTAATACAGATGAACATACCTATGTGGGAGCGCGCGCGCACACACACACACACACACACACACACACACACACACAATGACAAGACAGAAAAGAGTCCTCCCCTTGAGCTATCCCTTTAGTACTAGTTCTTTCCAATTACAAAATGTCATCCAGGACACCTTTCATTTTCTTAGACCTTTTAAGAGTTAAACATTTCAATTTCATTTATACTGCCTTATATTTTCAAAGAAATTTGTATGTCAAGGATAAGCTTTAAAAAAAATTGCTAATTGGCCAGAACAATTTCTAAGGGAGAACTCTCTAGAGACACTGAGGTCACAAGCTTAGGACACTGAGATAGGGCCACACACTTAAAAGGAGCTTTCATAGCATAGTACTTCCATTGTGTGATTTTTGCTTCAAGTGACCAATTGGCCGTGGAAGAGAAAAAGGATTGCCACATAGCAGGTATTCACTACTTTTTGATTGATTGACTTCAAATTGTGTATGGCAGATGTCTGGAAATGAGAATTTAATACATTAATTAACTCATAGGTTGTCTGGTTCCAAAAATGTTTTAATATTTTAATATTTAACAACACTTAAGGGTTAGCTAATAGCAATTAAAAATAAATAAGGAATCAATTTATTTTTAAAATTGGGGACATTAGAAAAGTTAGGCTGAAACAAACTTTTGTGTATATAAAATCCTGTTGATTACAGGTGCCTCATAAATCTTATTTCTAAGCTTTTTAACAGTCAACCCAAAGGGAAATTAATTGCAGAATTTATTCTAGGTGGGATAATTTTCAAAAGAGGAAAAGCTGCTCTTGGTTTAAAAATATTGGTAGATTTATTTCCACAATTTTCATAAAGGAGGTATTCTATGATGTAATGAATAAAGGCTACCACAACTTCAACAGGCCTTTTGTTTTTTTTTTGTTTTGTTTTGTTTTTTATTGGTGCATTGTAGTCTCACTTCACAATGAGTATCAGTTTGGTGTTAACATACATGCACACAGCTCTTGGTGTCCCTCCCCCC
>PVJS01004984.1:0-66337 GCA_004027185.1 Glis glis
AGGGCCGGGGGTGTAGCGCGGAGGTAGAACACCCCTGGGTTCAATCCCCTGTACCACAAAAAAAAAAAAAAAACAGAAAGATATCTCTTAGTGAGATGGATGAGGAGAGTAATGTTTATTAATATTTTTTGGCACTGGGGATTGAACCTAGGGGCATTCTACCTCCGAGCTACACCCCCAGCCCTATTTTTATTCTTTATTTGAAAGAGGGTCTCACTAAGTTGCAGAGGCCTCACTAAGTAGCTGAGGCTGGCCGCGAACCTGCGATCCTCCTGTCTCAGCCTCCCAAGTACTGTGATTACAAGCATGAGCCACCATGCCCGGCTATTAATTCTTGACAAGGAAATTGTTGAACTATCCCTTTGTTTGGCCCTCTGTAAATTTTACTTTTCCAGGAAATGAGTGTTAGTGGACTCAGGTGAGAGCTATGCCTTTCTTGTGTAGTTAGGAGAAAGGCAATCCGGAAATGGGAAATGGGAAATGAAAATGCCAGTTGTTTCCAAGTAGCATCTTAAGCAAATGAAGGATTTGGAAATTGATTCCTTTAAACTGGCAAGTCTGCTTACGCCTAGGTTATACCTACCAGAATCTGAATTCCAGTCCTCTATGGTACGCAGGAACAGCGTTGTTCACTTGATCTGTGCCAAGAAAGAGTACTTTTTCTGTTGATGCTTTCACTAAAGAACTAATTTTGAAAGTTTCTGAGACAGTATCATGTTATATTTTGAAATCTGTTTTTGACTACTTGGCTAGCCGGTGTAGAACCACGTGTAATCTGAGATATCACACCCCATCAATCAGCTGCTCTGTTCTGTGCAAATACAGATTCTGAACTAAGCGAGCCATATAAAGAGATCATAGTATATGATAATATGAGCACGTACTGCTATAGGAAAAGAAGTCGCTATGCACCTTTTTTTTTTTTTTGCGGTACCGGGGATTGAACACAGGGGCGTTCTACCTCCGCGCTATGCCCCCGGCCCTATCTTTTTATACTTTATTTTGAAACCGGGTCTCATAAAGTTGTGGAAGGCCTCACTAAGTAGAGAGAGAGAGAGAGAGACAGGGAGAGAGAGAGAGCATGCGCGCGTGCGTGAGCTGAGGCTGGCCGCGAACCCGGATCCTCCGGTCTCCGCCTCCCAAAGTACTGGGATTACAAGCGTGCGCCACCACGCCCGGCCCCGCTATGCACCTTTTACATGTAATTTTTTTTTTTTTGCAGTACCGGAGATTGAACCCAGGGGCATTCTACCTCCGCGCTATGCCCCCAGCCCTATTTTTTATTCTTTATTTTTGAAATAGGGTCTCACGAAGTTCTGGAGGGCCTCACTAAGTAGCTGAGGCTGGCTGCATACCCAGATCCTCTGGTCTCAGCCTCCCAAATACTGGGATTACAAGCGTGCACCACTATGCCCGGCTTACATGTAAATTTTAAATAGGTGAAACAGTCTGCTAAATCATTTAAAAAGAATTCAAGCCAGGCATGATGGTGCACACCTATAATCTCAGTATTTGGGAGGCTGAGACAGGAGGATCGCAGGTTCGAAGCCAGCCTCAGCAACTTAGTGAGGCCCTCTGCAACTTAGTGAGACCCTGTCTCAAAAAATAAAAATAGGGCTGGGGGTGTAGCTTGGATGTACAATGTCCCTGGGTTCAATCCCCAGCACCAAAAAAATCTCAAAATTGAAAAATTACATGCATCATTACCAATTATCTTAAAATAACAAGTAATGCACTTGCCTGTGAAATGTCCTAAAATGTATGGCTCAATTGTAGTACCCAGGTTGGCTTCAAGCAGAAGCAGAAAACCTTCCAGAAAGGATATGTTTGGTGTTCAGTCTCTGGAGGTAGGAGCTGACCTTCTCCTGGAACGCCAGCGTGGCCTCACATCCACACACATCTTCAGTGGAGACCAGTCTCCGCGCTTCTTCAACAGCTGCAGACAATTACAGTACACAGAACGTTAGAGCTACCTAGGAAACCTACAATTCAATATTGCCATTTTAACACTTACCTAAATGCATTTTCCAAGAGGAAAAAGGCTATAAAAGCAAACAGAAAGAGGGGAAAATTCTTTGGAATGATAATGTCACACAAAAATTTGTGTTAGGAGACATTGGGAAAATGTTTATAATTCTCAAAGCTGAGTGATAGTCATATGAGACTTTATTATTCTCTATACTTTTGTGATTGTCAGAAATTATCAGTGATATAAATTTTTAAAAGATGGATGGTGTGGTGGTGCACACTTGTAACCCCAGTATTCGGGAGGCTGAGATAGGAGGATCGCAGGTTTGCAGCCAGCCTCAGCAACTTAGTGAGGCCCTCCGCAACTTAGTGAGACCCTGTTTCAAAATAAATAATAAAATAGGGTGGGTGTGTAGCTCTAAGGTAGAATGACTCTAGGTTAAATCTCAAGTAACACACACACACACACACACACACACACACACACAGTATGTACTGAGCACCTGCTATGTGGTCAGGTGCTATGGTAGATGCTAGAAATACAGACAAGAGCACCACCCTTGGGGCTGGGGTTTATGATCTGCTAGAGTAAGAAAACAAGTCCAAAACTCAACTCTTGCCTTTGCTCCCCCAAACCTGATCCATCCTCAGTCTTCCATAGCTCAGTAAAGATACCCCAGCCGCCAGCTGCTCAAG
This sequence comes from Glis glis, assembly GCA_004027185.1. Classification (NCBI taxonomy): domain Eukaryota; kingdom Metazoa; phylum Chordata; class Mammalia; order Rodentia; family Gliridae; genus Glis; species Glis glis. The sequence goes on from PVJS01004984.1 coordinate 2,665, forward strand.
CCTGAAATCCGAAAGGTAGCTTAACTCCTCCTCTGCCGGATCCCCCACATCCATTCTAACCAAACCCTGTTCATTCCACCCCAGTTCAGTTTGTTTCTTTTTGCTTGTTTTTTTTTATTTTGTTTTGTTTTGTTTTTTCTTGGTAGTTGGGGATTGAACATGTGGCTTTCTACCTCTGAGCTATACCCCTAGGGTTTTACTAAGTTACTGAGACTGGCCTCGAATCTGCGATCCTCCTGTCTCAGCCTCCCAAGTACTGGGATTACAGGCATGTGCCACCACACCCAGTTTGAATCAGTTTACTTCTATCACTCTTGCCACACTCCTAGCCCAAGTCTGACCACAGCAAAAGACTTCTTACTGGTCTCCCCCTTCTACTCATCATAGAGCAGCTAGAGTATCCTCCTCTTCCTCCTCTTCCTCCTCCTCCTCCTCCTCCTCCTCCTCCTCCTCCTCCTCTTCGTCTTCTTTTTGGTACAGAGGATTGAACCCAGGGGTTTTCTACCTCTGAGCTACACCCCCAGCCCTATTTTATTTTTGAAACAGGGTGAGGCTGGCTTCAAACCTATGATTCTCCCATTTCAGCTTCCTGAGTACTGGGATTACAGGTGTGCACCACCACACCCAGTTTAGAGTGACTTCTAAAAATATAGACAGAAGCATGTCACTCCACTGCCTTAAACCCTCCAAGGACTTCCCATTGTCCTTAGAATAAAATATGAACTCCTTTCCCATGGCCCAGGTGCGCAGCCTGATCAGGCCCCCGCCTCACGCTCCATGCCATCTTGTGCCACCTTCCTCTCCTCCAGCCCAGTCTGCTGCCTTTCATTCCTCTCCTGCCCTGACCACTGCACAGGAATCACTGTGAATCACTCTCTTTCCTCCTTCCCCAGCACTCCAGTCTCCACCTAACTACTGCTTCTCCCCAGCTCCCAGCCGTCACTTTCTCAGAGACCCTCCCAACCTGAAGTTGGTTCCCCACCCCGCTGGCCCCCGTTCTCAGCACGTCACTGTTTTCCAGCATGGCTCTTATCGAATGGGTAAATGTGTCTTCACCTGTGAACGTGGCAAGGGAGGAAGATTATAGCAAAGGATGGAAACAGGCAAGTGCAAGGCATGTTCCTGGAATGTAAAACAGCCCGCTGTGGCTGGACCACAGGATTTGAGGAGGAGTGGATCTGGGGTAAATGTAGTAGAAAAAGAGGTTTTAAAAGACAAGGTGAAGCCAACAGTAGTTACCAGGGGCCAGGGCAGCGGGGAATGGGCAGTGATTGTTTAATGAGTGCAGAGTTGTAGTTTGAGATGATGAAAATATTCTGGAAATGGATCATAGTGACAGTTGTACAACAATGTGAGTACACTGAGTGTCGCTGAACTACATACTTAAAAATGTTAGAATGGTCTGGGCGCAGTGGCACACGCTTGTAATCCTAGTACTTGGGAGGCTGAGACAGGAGGATTGCAGGTTCAAGACCAGCCTCAGCAACTTAGCAAGGCTCTCAACAACTTAATAAGACCCTGTTTCAAAATAAAAAATAAAGTAGGACTGGAGGTGTATAGCTCAGAGGTAGAACAGCCCTGGGTTCAAACCCCAGAACCAAAAAAAAAAAATGGTAAATTGTATGTTATGTATATTTGACCACAATTAAAAAAAAAATTCAGAGCCAGACGTGGTGGTGCATGCTTGTAATCCCAGTACTTGGGAGGCTGAGACCGGATGATCCGGGTTCACGGCCAGCCTCAGCTATTTAGTGAGGCCCTCCGCAACTTAGTGAGACCCTGTTTCAAAATAAAGAATTAAAAAATAGGTCTGGGGGTGTAGCTTGGAGGTAGAATGCCCCTGGGTTCAATCCTTAGTACCGCAAATTAATTAATTAATTCAGCCTTAGAGACATCAGTTTAAAAGAAAGAGGAAGAGCAGGGCATGGTGGCACACGCTTGTAATCCCAGTACTTGGGAGGTGGAGACAGGAGGATGGCAGGTTCGCAGCCAGCCTCAGCTACTTAGTGAGGCCCTCCGCAATTTAGTGAGACCCTGTTTCAAAATAAAGAATAAAAAATAGGGCTGGGGGTGTAGCTCGGAGGTAGAATGCCCCAGGGTTCAATCCCCAGTACCACAAAAAAAAGAAAGAAGAAAGAAAGAAAGAAAGAAAGAAAGAAAGAAAGGAAGGAAGGAAGGAAGGAAGGAAGGAAGGGAAAAAGAAAAAGGAAGAATAGAACCAGATAGAGGAAGGCAGACTGTCTGGCAGAGGAGGGGAATTGCTTTATTCTGCAGACAACTGGAAGCCACTGATTCTAACAGGAGATTCTGCCAGGAGAAAGGGTCATAGCTAGGCATAAAGAAAAAACAGCTTCCTCCAAGATTTTCCCACCACAGGAAACGGGCTTACAGGGCCAGTCTTCACCTGAGCACGTCTGCTTGTCTTCATTCAGCGTGTAGCCAGGAAAGCAGTCGCAGTGGTAGGAGGCCGCCCCGTCGCTCACGCAAACGTGCTGGCAGCTGTGAGTGCCCAGCACACACTTGTTACGGACTAACCCGGAACGGTGCAGGAAAGAAAATGTTCACGTGTTAATTAAACAGCAAACGAAACACACACTTCTGAGAGGGAAAAAAAGGCTTCGGTTTGGTCCCAGCTGGTGCTGACTGACCCTTCCGTGGTCAGCTGCAAGTCCCAAGTTCCAGGAGAAAGTCTGTCACCCTTCTCCACAGGTCACATCCTGTGCCTCACCACTGGTCCTAGACGTTCCTCTTCTTTTTCTCTCCTGCAGCTGTCTGCAGGTGACCTCTTTTTTCTACCCCTAGCACTGGGAGGCACTGAGTCTTATGACATCCCACAACTTACCTTGGGCCTATCTCATGACTATCCTGTGCCCTACCAAGGTCACCTTTTGCTCCCCCGTCTAAAATTTCCCCATCCTTCAAGGCCCAGCTCTGTCCTGCTGCAGCTCTGGGTCCTTCCTCGACTCTGTCAGCCCCCAGGGCCCTTAGCTCCGGTTGGTGCCTCCCCCTGGCTGCTCATCCCTGGCTTTCAGAAGGAGTTGGGCTCTCTTTTCGCCAAGGCTGTCCATTGCTCTGAGGTAGAAAGTTATGGTACCTTCTACACAATGGAATTTGACACAGTCATAAAGAAGAATAATATTACATCATTTGCAGGAAAATGGAGGGCACTGGAGAACATTATGCTAAGTGAGATTGGTCAGTCACAAAGAGTGAAAAGTCAGATGTTCTCCCTGATATGTGGAAGCTAGGGAGAATGACTTAGAAGGGACTCTAGACAAAGAAAGAGAAAACTTTAGTTGAGCAAAGAAGGTGACCTAACTGAGGGAGACGGGAGGGGGGAAGAGGGAAATCCACTAATGCACATGATGCATATACACAAACTTACCAGAGTCAATCACTATGCTGAGCATGGAAAGGAGGGAAGGGGGAGGGAATTGGGTGGGATTTGAGGGAGGGCTAAATGAGCGATGTGTGCATGCATGCTTCTGATACCCTGACACTTATCAAAACATATAACTACAATGCACCAATAAATGTAATAAATTAAAAAAATTTTAAAAATAAATAAAAAGAAAGTTATAGTACCTTCTATCTTCACAGTGAAGCCCTGGGACAAAGTGGGTGTTCAATACTCTTACTAATTTCATTTTTTTCATTTTCTTATTTTTTTGTTTTTTATTTTTTTTGTGTGTGTGGTAATAGGGATTAAACCCAGGGGCGTTTTACCTCTGAGCTACACCTCCAGCCCTATTTTTTATTCTTTCTTTTTTTTTTTTTTTTTTGCAGTACCAGGGATTGAACCCAGGGGCATTCTACCTCCGGGCTACACCCCCAGACCTATTTTTTAATTCTTTATTTTGAAACAGGGTCTCACTAAGTTGTGGAGGGCCTCACTAAGTAGTTGAGGCTGGCCGCGAACCTGTGATCCTCCTGTCTCAGCCTCCCAAGTACTGGGGATTACAAGCGTGCGCCACCACGCTCGGCTCTGATTTCAGTTTTTTAAAAGGGGAACTGGTGATGTGCCATGTCCCTTCATCTGTCCCAAATATAGCTCCTCAAGAGAGAGGAGAAGATACGTAAAATCCTAAAAGCATTCACAGTGCCAACATGTAGCATCGCCTCAAGAGCTCGGAATTTCTCTCCTTTAGGAGTGTTTTTACATTTCTAAATGCCACCCTGTTCTGCCAGTGCATTTAAATCAAATTAATGAGGATTAGCAGTCCTGGCAGGGGCTCATTAACCAAGTCATAAGGCTCAGATTCACTGAAGATTGATCAGCCAGAAGCTGTCAAGGAATATCCTGCCTCAGGCGTCCTGAAGATCTGTGTGGGTCTAATTCAGGCATTCACAAAGTCTCCTTTACTAAAACCATCCAGTTAAGATTAACGCTACAGGAAAGTTCCAGGCCAAGTTTTAACTGGAAAAAGATCAGTTCAGCCTATCACACCAAATAGTTACTGTCCAACGGACTTCCTCTAAAGTCTCCTATTTGCTTAAAAAGTCCCCAGTGTACAGGGCTATAAAATTTTCCTGGATAAGGACCCTACATTTAATTAGCTTTTCTCATACCCCCTACTCCCTACCCATTTCCCAGTAATTTTCTGCAGTGATCTATGTTTGCAAAAGCCAGTGAGCTCATCGCCCCTGAGCAATGTGTGCCCAGTCTGTAAGCATCGGTAGAACGTCTGAACCCTGAATTTTTAAGTTACCTCTAAGAACCTCTCTCCTGGTGAATTGCAAGTTGATTTCACCACTGTGGAAAGAGTCAAATAGGAAAGCATGTGTTGTGTGGACCTTACCTGAGCATGTTTTCTTATCTGCATTTAGAGTGTAGCCCTCGTAGCATTCACAGTGATGGGACCCCGTTCTGTCATTCACACAAATGTGCTGACAGCCATGCGTACCAAACGCACATTTGTCTTGAGCTGTCAAAGTCCAGGAAAAAAAAAAAAGAAAAAGATATTCTTTCATTACCCATAGAAAGAAACCCTGTTATGTATAGCTAGAAATATATAAGAGGAAAAATTACTGGAGGCTATTCAAAGCTGTCAGCATGACTTGCTCTAAGTAGAGGTTATCTGAGTTAAATAAAATCCTACAAATGCAATAATTATTCTCCAGCCTTCCCCGGTTCTTTTTCAAAGTCATCAATGTGAGGTGTGTGTGTGTGTGTGTGTCTGTGTGTGTGTGTGTGTGTTACTGGGGATTGAACCCAGGGGCATTCTACCTCTGAGCTATACCTCCAGCCCTATTTTATTTTTTTTATTTTGAAACAGGGGTCTCACTATGTTGCTGAGGGCCTCACTAAGTTGCTGAGGCTGGCCTCAAATCTGAGCTCCTCCTGTCTCAGCTCCCCAAGTACTGGGGTTACAGGCATGCACCACTGTGCCCGGTTTCAGTTTGTCTTTTATGACTTTGACACTTTTGAAAAGTACTGGGAAAAATATTTTGTGAACTAAAGAGCATCTCTTTGGGTTTGTCTGAAGTTTCCTCATGATTCTGAGTTTTTAGCAAGAATACCACAGACATGCTGTCGTGTCGTTGGTGTAACATGGCAGGTTATAATGTGATATGACCATGGTCATCAGTAATGACATCAACTTTGATCCCTTGGATGACTTGGCTAAGGTAGTGTCTGCCAGGCTCTCTGCTAGAGTCACTGTCTTTCCCTTTGAAAGTAGGATCTTGTGGGGTGTTATTTGATGTTAAATTACTAAATTATCAGCCGGGCGTGGTTGTGCACACTTGTAATCCCAGTACTTCGGAGGCTGAGATGGGAGGATCGCAGGTTCGCAGCCAGCCTCAACTACTTAGTAAGGCCCTCCGCAACTTAGACCCTATTTCAAAAGAAAGAATAAAAAATAGGGCTGGAGGTATAGCTCAGCCTCAATCCCCAGTATGGCAAAAAAAAAAAAAAATTACTAAATTGTCTGTAGTATTTGGAAGAACTATAAGGGCTGAGTATAGGAAGAAAATGAGCCACACATTTAAACATGTGATGTGTACACATTACCACTTCTAACTTACCATTCCTAACTTTCTCAAATAAAACTAGAAAGGGGAAAACCCAGCCAGATATAGTGGCACATGCCTGTAATCCCAGTACTTGGGAGGCTGAGACAGGAGGATCACAGATTTGAAGCCAACATCAGCAACTAAGCGAGACCCTCATCAACCTAGCAAGACCCTGTTTCAAAACAAAAAATAAAATAGGGCTGGAAGTGTAGCATGGAGGTAGAATGCCCCTGGGCTCAATCCCCAGTACAAAAGAAAGGGGGGGAGAGAGAGAAGGAACGAAAGACGGAAACTCTAGGATGGCAAGAGAGGAAAACAGACCAGGTCCTCCGACCATGTAGGTGGGTAGGTTGGGCAGGTAGATAGGTGGATACTGACCTGAACAGGTTTTCTTGTCTTCATTCAAGGTATAACCTTCGTAGCACTCACAGTGATAGGAGCCAGTTCTGTCGTTCACACAGATGTGTTCACATCCGTGAGTGCTAAGAGCACACTTATCAATAGCTATCAAAAGATGGGCAGGACAAACATGAACACATGGAAGTACATGGTCAATTTTTTTTCAGTACCAGGGATTGAACCCAGGGGCATTCTACCTCCGAGCTACACCCCCGGCCCTATTTTTTATCGTTTATTTTGAAACCAGGTCTCACAAAGTTGCAGAGGGCCTCACTAAGTAGCTGAGGCTGGCTGCGAACCCGGATCCTCCGGTCTCCACCTCCCAAGTACTGGGATTACAAGTGAGCGCCACCACGCCTCGCTTGATGGTCAGTTATTCATTGCAGGCCACATTTATTACAAACACAGAGCTAACAAAGGGGGCAGGTACAGGGAAGGAAAAGGTACAGGGACTGACTCTCTGGTCTTGGCTCTTTCAATAACAGACCCCGAGATGCAGGAAGTCTTTTACCTTTGTTGTGTCTCATTTTCATTGTCTACAAAATGAGTAGATTGAATGAAATGATCTTTACCCTTTCTTCCTCTCAGAAAATCTTTCCTAGGATAAAAACAAAGAACCTAATTTCCCTTCTTCGTTGGTTCTATGTGAGTATTCCTGTGTCCGGTGAGTGAGGACCTGTCTACATTTTTCTCTACTTCCAGGGTTCACAAGCATGAATGGTCAGAGTGGAAGGGGAAACTTGCACCTAATTCAATAAAATCCAGAAAAAAATTCCAAGTTCTCAGCCAGGTGCGGTAGTGCATGTACCTGTAATCCCAGTACTTGGGAGGCTGAAACAGAAAGATCACAGGTTCAAGGCCAGCCTCAGCAACTTAGACCCTGTTTCAAAATCAATAATAAAAGTGGGCTGGGGGTGTGGCTTGGAGGTAGAATGCTCCTGGATTCAATCCCCAGTAACACACACACACACACACACACACACACACGGAGTCAAACCCTCAAAAGCACCAAGAGTCTCGGATCCCTTCCTCTTCTCCTTTTAACCCTTTCCTTACGGCTAGTAATCCGCCCCGTGGTAGGCTGATTTTGTATTATGTTGCTTTTCTCCTCTTGTTCCTTTTTAAAGGGAAATTGCTGATGAGCAGCAAATAGGAAACCACTCAAGAGGCAGTGAGGTGAAGCGGGTCAGAGGCAGAACACACGGCCAGTCCCACCCCTGGAGAAGAGGTCCCCGGGCGGGCCTCACCTGAGCAGGTCCTGGCGTCGGCATTCAAGGCGTACCCTTGGCTGCACTCGCAGTGGTGCCTGCCGTCCCCGTCGCTGACGCACACGTGCTGGCACTGGTGCGTACCCAGCACACACGGGTCCTGAGCTGTGTGGAGACAGATTACAGCGGTCAGGATCAGAAAGACATTGATCTCTGGGCTCTTTTCTAATTCCGTCTTTACTTCACTCTGAAAATTGCCTATTTGTTTTCTGCCTTGGGCTTATCAGAAACATCTCTTAACCTAGACATGTTGCTGATTTAAAGTTGCAGATCTTGCTATAGACTTTCTCAAAGGACTAAGGGAACTTTTTTTTTTTTTTTTTGTGGTACCGGGGATTGAACCCAGGGGCATTCTACCTCCAAGCTACACCCCTGGCCCTATTTTTTATCCTTTATTTTGAAACCAGGTCTCACGAAATAGCAGAGGACCTCTCTAAGTAGCTGAGGCTGGCCGCGAACCCGGATCCTCCGGTCTCCGCCTCCCAAGTACTGGGATTACAAGTGTGCACCACCATGCCCGGCCTAAGGGAACTTTGAAATTGCAGCTGAAGTCAAACACTTCCCTTGGTCAGGCAACTTGACGTTTTCTTTAGCTTATCCATGGACTCATGAAAGAGATTTTTGCATCCTATCCACAAGAGAAGGGGAGAAGAATCCTGTAACTGCCCTCTGAACCTGCAACATGGGTTCTTGAGTCCAGGTATCTATGTATGCAACTTGGGGCACTAGTATCTACAAGGACAGTGAACTCATTGTGCTTGCTAAATACAAACAGGTAAAAAAGAAAGAATAAAGTGAATGAGATTACCTCAGCTAAACGGCATCTCCATCTTTTTGCTCTTGGAGCCATTTATATCTTATTGGATTTTTTCCCCCTAGCAGCATGCTTTGAGAGAGGAATCAATGAATGTAGTCATTTCTGAGCAACCAGAGAGGCCTGCTGGAGAAGGCTAGCACTCCTGTGCATGTAACCCAGGCTCCGTTGCCCTTGGCAACAGGACAAGGCTAATATTTTCCCAAGAACGGCCTTTTCATAGAATGATCGTTCCAACCTGTTGACTACAACAAGCTGCCCCTCAGTCTTCTTTCCATAGAGAGGACATTTTCCCCCAGAACAACAGGTCTTTTGAGCCAGAAGGAAAAGATGGCCACTCACCCCCTGTGACGTTGTGGCCTTCGAGCCCAACCCCAGGTGCTAGCTTTGACACCCAACTTTGCCACAGACCAGCGTCCTGATGGAACAGCTCTCACCCACAAGCTTGGGGGAGTTTTCCTGGGAGAAAGAAAGCCACTTTCTTTTTGGAACCCAATGAATGCCAAGGAGATGCCACCAAAGCCAGCAACGGCTTGTGAAGAGGCCAGAGTCCCAGGACAGGAAAGACAAAGGGATCCCAGCCAGGTCTGGCTGAGATGAGGCCAAGCTTGGACCCAGACCAACACTTCATGTCCCGTTTCCTGCCCACTGTGATTCCTGGGCTTCATGATAGCTAGATATAAAGTCTCCTTGAAATTTACAATTGTGATTATTGGCTCACTCGCTGGTTTCACTCTCACTTCCAGAATGTTCCAGAATGTTCCAGAATGTACTTGATGGATGGGAAGGACTACTTTTATTTTTTATCGTCAGTGATCAATAAATTCATGCTGCATTAAAAATATGTAGACTAAGCCGGGCATGGTGCTTGGGAGGGTGAGACAGGAGGATCACAGGTTTGAGGCTAACATGCTGTAGCTTAGTGAAGCCTTGTCTCCAAATTTTTAAAAAAATGTTAAAAAGGACTGGGGGTGGGTGTAGCTTGGCAGTAGAATGCCCCTGGGTTCAATCCCCACTGCTCAAAATAAATAAATAAAAATTAAAAATAAAAATGTAGAATAAATGATATAAGACATCTATGCTTAGATATTCCTCTGAACTAGGCACCTGTATACACTTGCTTGGATAATTCCATAGAGGGCTTCAAAAGATGATTTCCAAATGGCAAACAGTAAAACCCAAGCCCCACAAATCATAATTCCGATCGGTGGCTAAAAATAAACCCCAGCACTGAATACATTCATATCAATGCATCTGGCTAATTCATGCTAAAAATTGCAATGAAATGACCACATTCAATTCACACGACATCTTTAAGGAAGAATAGAGAGGGAGGAGAGCAACAGAATATGTCTTTTAAATCTACTTTTTGTGTCTCTCAACCGAAGCAAAACCCCAATCTTTCTGGACCCTAACCCTATTACTCCACAAGGAATAAATAGTCAGAGAAAGAGTCCAGTCTGAAAACGAATGTTCACTAAATGCACACTGTTGGTGACACTGGAATACAGCCTGCTAGTCCTCCCCGGACAGACACCTCTCCCTGTCTTCTGCAGGGGAACAAGCAGAGTTCTGTTAAATCTAGAGATGGTAAAGCTAAAGAAAATATCTAGGGAAAAAACCATGTAGTGGTGGGGAGAGGGGACAGACAGAACAGGCCTCTTGAGTTGCTTTTTTTCCTGATCCCATCAGGGAACAGCAAGATTATTTATACTGGATATTTCCAGACCTTCACATTTCTAATGCAAACATGAAGATTTTATGAGCAAACCAAGGTATATATAATGCAGCTTTCTATTAAGTTGGTAAAAAAAAAACACCAAAAAGGCATTGCATGTATTTAAGTTTTCCATAAATTTCTACCACAAAAGAAATCTCTTTTTTTTTTTGTGGTACTGGGGATTGAACCCAGGGGCGTTCTACCTCCGAGCTACACTGCCACCCTATTTTTTATTCTTTATTTTGAAACAGGGTCTCACTGAGTCGCAGAGGGCCTCACTAAGTAGCTGAGGCTGGCCGTGAACCTGCGATCCTCCTGTCTCAGCCTCCCAAGTACTGGGATTACAAGTGTACGCCACCACGTCCGGCTTAAGAAATCTCTTTTTCTCTGGGGACACAATGAAATGTCAAGTCTGAAATACAACATCCTTCCTAGTTGGAAGCCAGGATTGATCAACTCACCACAAAAGGTTTCCTGGAACCTGGAGGAAAGTTTCTCAATGACCCCATAAGTCTCCACGTAGAACACATGCTCATCCAGGGGCTCGCTGGCCATCATCTTGAGGGACTCCATGTCTGCCCGATCCACACCCACAGCGTAGAGCTCAATGCCGGATGCCCGGGCCCGGGCTGCCACCTCGTTCACCTGGTCCTGGGGCCTCCCATCTGTCACGATGATGGCTACCTTAGGGATGTTGGAGGTGGGCCCCCGAGCTCCTGCCTCCACCGTAAAGGCTTCGTTCATCGCTGTCTGGATGGCCAGCCCCGACATGGTGCCTGTGGACAAGGGTGTGATCCGCCCCACGGCCTGCTTCAGGGCCTGCTTATCCGAGTAGGTCTGGAGTTGGAACTCAATCTTCACAGTACTAGCATAGTTCACCACTGCCACCCTCGTGTCAGCTGCCCCGATGTCCAGAGTGTCGATGATCCGGGACACGAAGGTTTTCACTTTGGTGAATTCCAGGGGCCGGACGCTACGAGAACTGTCGATGATAAACACCAGATCCAACGGCCTGCTCTTACAAACGCCTGCAAAGAAGGGGTGTGGGAAGCAGAAAAGATGAAGAAATGATCAGACTCCAATCAGAAAAGGGACAGTCCAGGCGTGGTGGCACACACCTGTAATCCCAGCACTTGGGAGGTTCGAAGCTGGCCTCAACAATTTAGCAAGACCCTCAGCAACTTAGCGAGAGCCTATTTCAAAATAAAAAAATAAAAAGGAGCCAGGCATGGTGGCGCACACTTGTAATCCCAGTACTTGGGAGGCTGAGACAGGAGGATCACAGGTTTGCAGCCAGCCTCAGCTACTTAGTGAGGCCCTCTGCAATTTAGTGAGACCCTGTCTCAAAATAAAAAATAAAGAATAAAAAATAGGACTGGGGGTGTAGCTTGGAGGTAGAATGCCCCTGGGTTCAATCTCCAGTATGGCAAAAATAAATAAGTAAATAAATAAATAAATAGGGCTGGGAGTGTAGTTTGAGGGTAGAATGACCCTAGGTTCAATCCCAAGTACCAAAAAAGTAATAAATGAAAAAAAAAAAAGGAACAGTCCTCATTCCCAGAGAACTGTGGGGTTCCAGGAGGCCAGACATGGCAGCATCCCCCTTTTTTTTTTTTTTGCGGTACTGGGGATTGAACCCAGGGGCATTCTACCTCCGAGCTACACCCCCAGCCCTATTTTTTATTCTTTATTTTGAAACAGTGTCTCACTAAGTTGCGGAGGACCTCACTAAGTAGCTGAGGCTGGCCGCAAACCCGGATCCTCCTGTCTCAGCCTCCCAAGTACTGAGATTACAAGTGTGCGCCACCACGCCCGGCTGGCAGCATCCCCTAACCCCAAGGCCACCACTGCCTGCCACCCTCCCCAAGACCATCCTCTGTTTGGGTGTTGAAAACACCAAGGCCTTCAAAATCCCCCAGTGAGAATTCACACAGAGGTGTGAAGTGTCCCCAAACCGATAGTCTGGCCAAGCACTGAAGTTTCACTCAAAAAGCATCCCTCTGCGGAAGGTTTTTCTCCCAAAGTTCCTGGTGATTCCTAGAAATGAATGGATCCCAGCCCTTTCCTGGTCACCTTGGCTATCTGAGGAAATGGTATCAAGTGTCCCCGAACAGTGGGAAAGGCCCTTTTATTATTATTTTTTATTTATTTAGAGATAGGGTCTTGCCAATTTGCCGAGAGTCTTACCTCCAACCTACACCTTCAGCCCTATTCTATTTTGGAACAGGGTCTTACCAAGTTGCTGACAGCCTCACTAAGTTGGTGAGGCTGGCTTCAAACCTGTGATCCTCCTGTCTCAGCCTCCCAAGTAGTAGAATTACAGGCATGTACCACCACGCCCAGCTCAAAATAAATTCTTAGGCTAAGCTGTTTATAGCAGAAAAAGCCTTGTCTAGAACAGGAATCTTAGCTATATGTATTTTTTTAAGCTGAAAATTATCCTTTTGATTCTATCCTGCTATCTGGAGGTTCAATTATGAAATAAGATCTTTGTGTGTGTGTGTGTGTGGTACTGGAGATTGAACCCAGGAGTATTCTACCTGGGTTTTTTCTACACCCCCAGCCCTATTTTATTTTTTATTTTGAAACAGGGTTTCACTAAGTTACTGAGGCTGGCCTTGAACCTGTGATCCTCCTGTTTCAGCCTCTCAATTACTGGGATTAGAGGTGTGTACCACCATGCCTGGAAGGATGTTATTTCTGTAGGGTGGCACACGCTTGTAAAATAAATAAATAAATAAATAAAAAGGGCTGGGGTTATAGCTCGGAAATAGAACGCCTCTGGGTTCAACCCCTGGTACCCCCAAAAAAGAGAGAAAGATATATCATCACCTTACTTTCAGTGACACCCTAGGGATCAGAGGATACCAGTGCGACCCTATGATGCGGGAGGTGCAGGTTGTTTATGTTATATCCATCTAACAGGTGAGGCACCTGCGGTTCAGCAAGGAGTGAGGCCTGGGAAGCAGCAAGACAGGATCGGACTCCAGGTTTCTCGACTCGCAGCCCCGAGGTCTTTCCACCGCACCATCGCTGCTCCCTCTGACGCAACAGTTTCCACGACAAAAATCAACATTATCTCATGTGCCTAGTGACTGCCCTGCATGTTGACTTTGAGCCCCCGCCCTAAAATACACTGTATGTCATGTATTTAGTTAAGTCGAAAGGAATTAAAAATCTCTCTTTTTAAAACAACTCCACAATTTCACTTTATCCCTTCATATTCGCATGGATCGGGGCAAGGAAGAAGAGCTGTGTTGAAAATCCTGCCTGGCTAGGGTGGGGGTGGCGCACACCTATAATCCCAGTACTTGGGAGCTGAGACAGAAGGATTGCAGGTTCAAGGCCAGGCTCAGCAACTTAGCAAGACCCTCAGCAACTTAGCAAGACCCTGTCTCAAAATGAAAACTAAGCCAGGCGTGGTGGCGCACACTTGGGAGCTGAGACAGGAGGATTACAGGTTTGAGGACAACCTCAGCAAGTAGTGAGACTCTCAGCAACCTAGCGAGACCCTATTTCAAAAAAAATTTTTTTTTAAAGGGCTGGGGGTGTAGCTTAGATGCAGAATGCCTCTGGGTTCAATCCCCAGTACCAAATAAATAAATAAATAGGCTGGGGGTGTAGCTCAGAGGTAATATGCTCTGGGTTCAATCCCTAGTACCAATAAAACAAAACAAAAATCCTGCTGGACAGAGATCTAGGTATTTCTGCATGATTGGAGTAAAAGGTTAAAAAAATTATTATATGACCCCTTGTACCTGACAATGCTTCCACTAACACCCAACTGGTGTCCTTATAAATCATGGTTACTATGCTCCTCTAACTAAACATGCACGATTCCTTCCTTCCCTACTTGGTTTTTCACACTGAAGCCTGTACTTGGAGGGGCTTCAGAGGGTGTGCCAGGCAGAAAGGTAACCCCTGCAAAGACGTCTTTGTCCTAATCCCAGGACATATGCACCTATGCTACTGTGCATGGCCAAAGAGACTTCACAGGTACAATTAAATCACCTTGGGTTGAGGAGGTGATCCCCGATCCTGTTATCCTTCTGTATCAATTTGCAGGTGTAATTAAAGGCCTTGAAAGCTGGGCATGGTGCACACTTGTAATCCCAGAACCTGGGAGGCTGAGACAGGAGGATCGCAGGTTCGGGGCCAGCCTCAGCTACTTGTGAGGCCCTCCACAACTTAGTGAGACCCTGTCTCAAAATAAAGAATAAAAGGAGGCTGGGGGTGTAGCTCGGAGGTAGAATGCCCCTGGGTTCCATCCCCAGTGCCACAAAAAAAAATTAAAAAGGCCTTGGGCTGGAGAGGTAATACTGAATTATTATTGTGGGTCCCATATAATTACAAAAGTGGAAGAGGGTAGTAGAAGAGGGGATCTGGGGGATAAGATGGGAGAAGGACTCAGCCTACTGGTGCTGGCTTTAAAGAGAGAGCAGGACAGCCAAAAGCCAAGGGATGCAGCAGCCTCTAAGGAGTCGGCAAAGGCAGGCACAGCTCCTCCCCTAGAACCTCCGGGAGGGACAGGGACGCAGCCTTTCTGACACCTTCAAGCCCAGAAAAACCAGTGTCAGACGCTGACACTCAGAACTCCAAGATAATGATGTGTGTTGTTTTATGCCTTAATTCATGGTCATTTGCTACAGAGCAACAGAAAACTAAAATAGGAGACTTGACCAGGGTGGCAGGCAATCCCCTAACCATCTGGTTCTATTCTGTTCCCCCCTGGCAAAGGGCACGAATTGTTTTTGAGTCTCACTCCCATTTACTAAATAGCAGCAATCGGATTCTCAGAACAAGCTTGTCTGCGCTCACTTGGGTAATTTCTTGTCACTCTCTGATCCTTTACACACTCCTGTTAGAATGTAGACTCTGAAGCCAGGTGTGGTGGAGCACGCTTGTAATCCCAGTACTTGGGAGGCTGAGATTGGAGGATCGAAGGTTCACGGCCAGCCTTAGTTACTTAGTGAGGCCCTCTGCAACTTAGTGAGACCCTGTTTCAAAATAAAGAATAAAAAATAGGGCTGGGGGTGTAGCTTGGAGGTAGAATGCCCCTGGGTTCAATCCCCAGTACTGAAAAAAAAACCCAATATAGACTATTAATGCAAGGCATAGTGGCCCATGCCTGTAATCCCAGTACTTGGGAGGCTGAGACAGGAAGATCACAGGTTCAAGGACAGTCTCAGCAACATAGTAAGACTCTCAGCAACCTAGCAAGACCTTGTTTCAAAGCAGAAAATTTTAAAAAGGGCTGGGGGTGTAGCATGGTGGTAGAATGCCCTGGGTTCAATTCCTACTACTACTACTACTACTACTGATAATAATAATAATAATAATACTTAAAAAAAAGAAAGTGAACATCTGAATCTCCTAAAAGGTTTTCACACAACATTAGCTAGTTTTTGACAGTTTTGCTAGAAATGAAAGCCCATAGCAAAGCTTAGCAATTCCTATTTGCCAAAATGACAGAATCTGGAAAAGATATAGAATGCGTTTATTAAGGAATTACTATTCAAGACCAGGTTTGGGTTCCAGGTAGTAAGAACCAGTGCAGCTTTAGCATAGTTCTCCCTCTCCCAATCCCATCCTTGAAGGAGGCGGATGAGGACTAGTGATAAATTCACCTCTAGACACACACATACACACACACACACACACACACACATACACACACACACCCGTTCCTGGCCCCTCCTGCCTCAGTGTCAATGCTCAACGCTTCACATTTGCCATTTTGAATCCTGGGGTGCTGCAGGAAAGTCCCTGAGCTCCTTCTCAACACATCTAGAAAGGTCCAGGAGGGAACAGACAAGGAGAATCAACCTGACCCTCAGCATCGCTGGCCAGACAAGACAGGACAGGCACCCAGGAAATAGTTTGGTGCGGCCTCTCTCAAGACTGGTGCTGGACATCTTGGAAATGAGGATAAAATCTTAAGTAAACCATATGAATAGACTCCTGGCTCTGACACTATTTGCTGGGTCCCTTCGTGTGTGTGTGTGTGTGTGTGTTATTGGGGATTGAACCCAGGGGCATTCTACCTCCAAGCTACACTCTCCTCCTATTTATTTATTTATTTATTTATTTATTTATTTTTATTTGGGAACAGGGTTTCACTAAGTTGCAGCAGGCCTCGCTAAGTCGCTGAGGCTGTCCTGGAAACCGTGATCCTCTTGTCTCAGCCTCCCAAGTACTGGGATCACAGGTGAACCCCACCAGGCCCGGCTGGTCCCTTCACTTTGATAAGGGTTTCCGTGGACTTGCTGTCAGATGACCGGCCTGCTTTGCTCTGCCTTGGGGACCAATTACTAACCAAAAAGGGAACTAGAATTGTTCGCCAAGTACTCAAACTATCTTTGGGGATCTAAAAGAGCATAGGTTGGAGGGTGGGGCCCGGTCATGGGCAGGAGAACAGAGTTGAGACCAGGATGGTTACCGGACGGGTCCTGGGCATCCAGGAGGCTCCTGGGGATCCTTCCTGGCCTCACGGCCCCACCCTAGACCTTCCCCTCTACCCGATCCTGGATTCCACGCAGGCAGCTTGCGGGCTTTAGGGAGGGGAGAGAGAGTCACCACCGGAATAGAGATGGAGGGATTTCAAGAGAACTAAGAGTCTCAGGAAGGCTTGGCTGCGCTGGACGAAGAGGTCAGGGCGGGCAGAGCCGGGAGGCAGCCCCTGCGCTCGCTCGCAGCTGCCCTAGGCTTCCTGCCCAAGGCTCAGGCGGGCTTGATCTGGAGGAGACAGAGACCTTGGACGTCTCCCGTCCCTTCTCTGGACCTCAGCCTCGGCACAGGGCTCCTGGGGGCAGAGATTGTCCTGCATCCCGCAAGAGAACGGGATGCAAGGCACTCGGGCGGTCCTCCTTGGACGCCCGGCGCCCCTGCCCACCCCCAGCCCAGGCGGTCGCCCCTCTCTGCTGCAGGACGGTCCCTCTTGCGACGGTCTCCCGCCCCGCCCCACTGTACCTGCGCCGCGGTCCCCGCCGGGCTCGCTGGCCCCGGAGCCGGTGGGAGCCGCGGGAGCGGGGCGGCGTCCCGGGCTGCCCCCGGGGCCACGGGCCCCCAACCTCCGGACACCCGGGCGGGCCAGGGGGCCGGGGGCGGCGGGGGGCGGCAGCAGCAGCAGCGGCCAGAGCAGCAGCAGGAGGCCCGGGCGCCGCATGGTGGGCCGCCTGGAGGCCGCGGATGGCTGGGTCGGTCCTGGGCTGGGACCCGTGCAGGAGCGGCGATTTAAAGGTCCCGCGCCTGCCGCCCCGCCCCGGCCGCGACGCCAGGCGGGCCCTGCCGGCCCTCCAAGGCCAACAACGAGCCCTGTCTGTGCATTCCAGCGGCGCAAGCGGAATGTCTGGGGCGAGGCGGCCAGCGGCGCGGTGGTCAGCGCCCGGCCCGGCCCGGCCCTCGCCCCCAGCCGCCCGAGGCTGGGTGGGCTCGGCTGGGTGCCTCCTGGCCTTCGGTCCCCCTTGTAAAACCCGGGGCGGGGGCACCTAGGCAGGCCCGCAGCCTGCGGGACCCTCCTCCACTCTCCCTCCTAGCCCAGCCAGGCCAGCGTCCCCAGGCCCCAGCTGAGGAGCCCCGGAGCTCTGCCAGCCCTCTGCGCTCCAGATGTGCCTGCCTGCGGGCTCAGAGCAGGAGGAAACCTCGCGGCTCGCACTACATACCTTTCCCCAGCCAAGTAACCAAGTTTTACTGTGGCCTCTTGGTTAAAAAAAAAAAAAAAAAAGGAACAAAGAAAAGGCCTCACAGATTCTAGCAGCATGAATAGAAACGCTTTCATCCCGCCTTCAAACATCTATAAACATGTGAACTTATATTACCAGGAATAGAAAATTAAACATGCATTCCCCGGAGACCCCTGGTTCTCTGGAAGGACAGCCTGTACCTACAGAGGCTTCAGAGGCTTTCCCTGGATTCCATTTCCTCTCCTGAAGATTGATTGGTACAGGAGACTGCCCAGGGGACCCTCAAGAAACTCACAGTCTACTGGGAGAAAAATATGCATAAAATGGTGTATCTAGCTAAGGGAACATGGTTTAAAAAAAGAGAGGTGGGGTAAACTTAGGTAGATTCCTAAAATCAAAAGTCCTTTGAGCTGGGACTTAAAACATGAGTTCCAACAGATCCTATCTGATCCTTCTGTTTCTACTGTTGGCCTTCTACAATCCATGCACACAGTAATTTTAAAATCGCTCCTCATCTTTGTATACCATGTAGAAGATTATACACAACAGCCAAGAGGTAGAAGCAGCCCAAGTAGCCCTCTTTGAATGAATGGATAAGCAAAATGTGGTACCTACCTACAGTGGAATATTATTCAGCCTTAAAAAGGGAGGAAATTCTAACACACTACAACATGGCTGAACCTGGAGGACCTGATGCTAAGTGAAATAAACCAATCACAAAAAGACAGATACTGTATGATTCCACTAATGTGTGAGGTATCTAGAGTACTCAAATTTAGAGAAACAGAAAGCAAATGGTGGTTCCCAGGGGATGGAGGAGGTAGGTATTGGGAGTTATTGCTTAATAGTTATATAATAGGTATAAACTAGGTATAGTGTTTCAGTTCTACAAAATGAAAAAGTTTGGAGATTGGTTGTACAACAATGTGAGATGTTGCTATAGTTTGAATGTGCACCGTCAAAATTCAAGTGTTGGAAACTCAATCCTCAAAGTCATATGTTAATGTTATTTAGACATGGACCCTTTGGGAGGTCATTTGGATTAGGTGAGGTCATGAGGGTGGGGCCCCCACAATGGCCGTATTTGCTTTATAAGAAGAGGAAGACAGACCAGACCTAGCATACTTGCTGTGTTGCCATGGGATACCCCATAGCATATAGGCTCCAAGAGTGGAGAGGGGGCCGTCTGCATTGATCACCACCCAGTTCCCAAAAAGTCCACCTTACCACACAGGCTCACAGCCAACGACAAAACTGAAACTTCAGGGAATGGAAGGTCCTAGAACAGGGCTGATGTTGAGCCATGCCATGGCAGGGTGGTCAACAGGCACGATAGACTGTTTGCAGAAAAAACAGCCTGGCTTTGCTTTTTCCAGAAGTCGAGCTCTGCTCAGGAAAGGGCTTGCTCTGTTTCATCTCACTGACCAACAAGAGCTTGCTCTGTGCTGGGGATCTGCTACACAAGGTGGCCTCCCCTTGGGCTTCTCCAGCAGGGAGATGATCTTCTTCCACCACCAGGCTCCTTCTGTTACCAATTTTAACCCCAAACTGGGTCTTCCCCCCACCCTTGGAATTTCAGAACCAATAAACAAGGCCAAGCCTTAACTGAGCAGTGAAGGAAGGTTTTTTTCCATTGGCCAAAGAAAAATCAGAGAGAAAGACTCCCAAATCTGCTTCTCCACCCTTTGGGGTGAAGTCATAGGTACAGAATAAAAGAAATGAGCCGGGTGTAGTGGTACATGCCTGTCATCCCAGCACTTGGGAAGTTGAGACATGAGGATCACAGGTTCAAGGACAGCCTCAGCAACATAGCCAGACTCTGTTTCAAAACAAAAAATAAAAAGGGAAGGGGGTGTAGCTTGGATGTAGAATGCCCCTGGGTTAAATCCCCAGTAAAACACACACACACACACACACACACACACACACACCACACATACATCACTTTAATATTGCTATGTTGTTTTTATAGTTCTAAAATGCTATTTCTTTATTAGCCCTGGCTAGGTTAGGCGGTTATAACTAATGATCTTGAAACTCAGGGTCTTATTACAAGAACACTTATTTCTTGCTCTTAACATGTCCTTTATTGGATGGCTGCAGTTCTTCTCCACATCTTTATTCTGGTACCCAGACATAAAGAGAAGCCCTAAGCTGAGATGTGCTGGCTTTGCAGCAATGGAAAGGAGAGATGGTGGAACCGGAAGATGGGTGTGCAAGAAAGTGCAAATCACTTCTGCTACCATGTTATTGGCCAGAGCAAGTCACATGGCCAAGCTTGATGTTTGTGCATGGGAATATAAGCCTTTTACTGGAAAGAAAGCAAATCTTTACAAACTACAACACAATTTGGCACAATTTATTTATACATCATTTATGATGGGGATAAATGGTGACATCCCCCCCACCGCCAGGTTCCCTCTCCTAGAAGATTCAATAGTAACTTTTGTTCTCTGTGACTCCAGAATCAGCTTCTCATTACAAGGCCCCTCGCTTTGGTTGATCTGATCATAACTCTAACAGCTTTGCAGCTTCATGGGTAGGCCATCTTGATACCTGACTTGCTGACAGTAAAAATCAGTCAAGTGAGCGCAAATATACAGGTAAAGGTTTAATAGAGGCTTCAGCCAAAAGAGGGTAACTAGGGCTTCAGCTGAAGGGAGACAGCACTGATCGAGGGACCAGGCTGCTCTCTGAACAGAGGAGATGCAAGCTTTTATTGATTTGTTGAGGCAGGCTGGTAATTTTCTACTGGTCAAGGGCATAGTTTCAAAAGCTATTTCTTTTTACATGAGACTTGGACCACTGGGCAGTCACAGTCAACTTGTCCAGGGACTGCTGGGTTACTCTTGTAGCTGTTACTATCATCTTGTGCAAATTTCCTGGGCTTGTGGTTTAATCTGGGACTTATCATGGGGCCGAAGGATTGTGGTTGCTTGGGCTGCTAAAGGTGCTGAAAAAGCACAAGAGTGGGGTAGAAGAAAGCACATACCAGCTCCTACAGGCTATCAGCATGTCTTCATGCAGAGCCGAGTACAAGCTGACTCTAAAGTTAAGGCAGCAAAGGGGACAGATAATATGAAGCCCGAGATCCCATTCCAGTCGCCCATCAAACATTTGCCAGTGAAGAGTCAGAGTTCTCCAGCAAAAGTGGCCTCCATATCCCTGGAGGTAACCTAGGCAACCATTATTGTCATATCCCATGTCAGAGGTATGATCTATGGCAAAGCCAGTAGGAAACAAACCCATTGCCCAGCCATGTGACCTCCAAAATAGTGATTTTTAAGCTAAGAATAAGTAAAGCTAGAGGGTTTATTTAGGGTTTTCTCCAGGAACAGTTTCATCTTGTGTAAACATTCGACTCTGTGATTTTATCAAGGTCTCATGATGGGTCTGGGGAAAGGGCACTGGGGAGCAAAGTAGCATGCCCTTGTGTCGTGCCCGGGGGGTTTATTTCATTATCCCAGCCTTTTGCCCCACCATGATGGCTCCTGCTTCAGCTTCAGTGGACTGATCTTATGTTCTGGTTACCCCAGGGGTTCTGGGAGAGTGGTGGAGCTGCAGGAACTCTCAGCCCAGGCTGAAATCCTCTTCCAACAAGCTGTCAGTCCTGGGAGCCAGGTACAGCTCCCCAGCTTCAAAAGCTTCCAGGCCATGCGCAAGGCCATGTCCTTCGTTGGATCCCAAGACATATTTTCTCCACATCCTGGACTTACTGATTTGTGACAAAAACATCCAGTCATGCTATTTATAGAAACTTCCAATAGAAGCCTGATCTCTCTGACTCCAGGAAGCCTAAGGGGAAGGAGGCCTGTTGTGCGCATGCCCTGAAACTGTGTGTCATCAGCAG
The DNA here is from genome assembly GCA_004027185.1 of Glis glis. NCBI lineage: Eukaryota > Metazoa > Chordata > Mammalia > Rodentia > Gliridae > Glis > Glis glis. The sequence continues at coordinate 24,413 of PVJS01004984.1, forward strand.
GTGTTTCTAAAGGGAAGAAACCCGGGTCCCCACCGCAGATTTTTTTTTTTTTTTTTTTTGCGGTACCAGGGGTTGAACCCAGGGGCATTCTACCTCCGAGCTACACCCCCCGCCCTATTTTTTATCCTTTATTTTTGAAACCGGGTCTCACGAAGTTGCGGAGGGCCTCACTAAGTAGCTGAGGCTGGCCACGAACCCGGATCCTCCGGTCTCCGCCTCCCAAGTACTGGGATTACAACCGTGTGCCACCACGCCCAGCTCCCACCGCAGATATTCTGATTCAGATGCTTGGGAACTCCGCCCAGGAATCTGTGTTTAAGAATCTCTGGAGGCAACTGCTGTATTGAGGAAGTCTGTGCTCTGGAGGCTGCAGTATCTGGTTTCAGTGGTCTTGGCAACAGGCCTAGATCTATATAGTGAGTGTTAGAAATGGCCACCTAGCAGGGAAAGTGCATGGCGATGCCTAGAAATGGGTCTTGTTGAAGGGCTAGATCTGCGGTCCTGAGACATCTGGGGCCAGACAGTGTCCGCCCTCTGCCTCCTCTTCAGAGCTGCCCATTTCTCTCTGCCCCCACCCCACCCCACCCTCTTCACATTTCCAGGAGAAAAGTGCATTAATGACTCAGATCATGAAACCCAGAGCCTCCGGGAAGAGAGTTTGGACCACTCTGCTTTCGGCAGGGGCCCCGGCTTCAACCTCTCCCCTCTCACTTGTGAGACAGTCCTGATCCTATGAAGTAGCCACCTCCTTCCCGTCTTTCCACATTGCACACAGTGTGGAAGTCCACAGCCTTTTCTCTAGGTCAACTTTTGGAAAATTATGATAGGTTTCTTTCTTTAGTGTAAATGTAATATATACTTACTGTAGAGAAAAATTTAAAACATAGAGACCATCAACGTACTACCACCCAAAGATAACCTGTATGGCGTTACCTCATCTCTGCTTAAATATTCATATGTTTTTATTAAAAATGAGATTGTGCTACATATTGTGGCCTTGTAACTTGCTTTCTGAACTTAATGTATAATATTGTTTTAAATATTCTTCTAATACATCATTTTAATGGCTGCACTATATTCCATTTTATATTACTTTTTATTTAATCAATTATTGTGACATTTAATTTCTTCTCGTTTTTCATTGTGAAGTGCTTCAATGAATCTCCTTTTGTGAATCTTTGTGAATTCTTATTTCCCTGGAAGAAATTACTAGAAGTAGAGGGTCTGAATTACTAGGTCTTCTCTGACCCCTTGTGTACCATCTTTGTTAGGAATTTCCTCTACTAGTATGGTGTTCAGCAACCACCTCTATATTGCTAATTTCCAAAACTGTGCCTCTTGTCCCAATCCTGCCCCTGGGCAACAGAACTACATTTGTAACTCTGCCTTTTAGATTCTCTATTTAAAGGTTATATAGACACTTCCAGCTTAATCACATCCAAGAACAAACCCATCATCTTCCTCTTGAACAAACTCTTTTTTTTTTTTTTTTTTGCGAAACTGGGGATTGAACCCAGGGGTGTTCTACCTCCGAGCTACACCTCCGGCCCTATTTCTTATACTTTATTTTGAAACCGGGTCTCACAAAGTTGCGGAGGGCCTCACTAAGTAGCTGAGGCTGGCTGCGAACCCAGATCCTCCGGTCTCCGCCTCCCAAGTACTGGGATTACAAGCATGCGCCACCACGCCCGGCAAACAAAATCTTTTTTATTTCGTGTTTTTGTCATTATTCTCCTGGTCATTCAGGCATGAAACATATCCTGACATCTCCTTCCTCTCTTGTTCTCTATTAAATAAAATACCAAATCTTCTATCCATGTCTATACCAGTTCAAATCTTATCCAACTCTCAAGGCTTATCTCAAACTACTTTTTTTTGTAGGAAGAAGCTTATCCTTCTTTTTCCTGCCAAACAGGATCCCCAAAGGAGGAAGAGAGGAAGACAGAGGAAATATTTGAAGAAATAATGGCTTTAAAGAATTTCCAAATATGAATTTACAAACCCACAGATCCAAGAATCTCTATGAACCCAAAGCACAAGATACATGAAAAAACAAAAGCCTACCTCAAGGAACATCTTGGACAAATTATTCAAAATCAGTTCTATAAAAATATTTTAAATTGCCTGAAGGGAAAAAATTTCCTATTAAGGAAGAGTGGTAGCAAATGTGTGCAAGAAGACAGTGAGACATTTTGAGAGTACTGAAAGACAAAAACAAAAAACAAAAACTGTTGATTCCTAGAATTCTATACCCTGCAAAAATATCTTTTGAAAACAAAGGTAAAATAAAGACATGTGCAGTCATAGAAAAGCCAAAAGAATTCATCATCTGCAGAACCACACTGTAAAAAAAATGTTAAAGGAAGCATCTGACCGAAGAAAAATACTACCAGATGGAAATGCAGATCTACCCAGAGGAATGAAGAACACTGGACCTGGTAACTAAATAGGTGCTATGTCGCTTGTAAAATTACTTTTCTCTTTAAAATATAATTAACTGCTTAACCTAAAAATAAGAGTCATAGCTCAGAGGAAGTAGGAATCTGCAATCTCACTTGGAATTTGAGTTATTTGCAAAAGTTATACAGTTAGTGAGAGGGCCAGGAATATAAATCAGGTTTCCCAGGCCACCTAACTCAATGATGACAGATACAAAGCCCTTTTCTAATAGACAAGAAACAAAGTTACTCTTTCTCTCCTTTCCAGGTCAAATACTTTTCTTCTTCTCAGCCCTTCCTCTAGCCATGGCTTGCTTTTGCATACCTCATGATAATATTTGCACAGTGATTTATAGCTTGCCAATCCTCCATGCCTGTTACCTCACTTGATCCTAACAGCAACTAAAAGAGGAACATAGATCAGGGACATGCATCTTCCTGATTTTACAAATGCAGAAACTGAAGCTCAAGTCCCAGATAAATGTCACAGGGCCACAGAGGAACAGCCTGGCAAAAATAGAAGCTGAATTTCAGTCTCCTGACTCAAATTGGTGCTTGGTCCATCATCCCCATGTTGCCTCCCCCATGTGCCTGTAATTCCATGTTATTTGGCAACATTCATCTTGATTGTAAATTATTTTCCCATAACCAAAATCATGATTTTTACTCTCCAGTAAAGTTCCATTCCACTAAGACAAGGCAAGGATACAGCTTTCTCTTTCAGTCAACTTTTGAGCTTATTTAAAATGTTCCTTCTTTGAAAGCAAAAGGAGTCCTGAAAAATAGCGCCTCTCTCCTTTGCCTACAAGGCACATTGGAACAATCAGACTCAAAGTAAGTTCCATGATGACTGTGAACAAATCAAGAAGGGAAAACAGAGGGATCAGTACATCACCAAACAGAAAGAAGGTGACACACGATCTATCAATGGCAGGTCTCTTGGTCTCATGGTGCAAGAACTGCAAATGTTAGTGTAGTACATGAACTGGCATATTCCCAATTTATATTGAAAATAATCCATCCAGTGTAAAATTGGTGAAGGCAAATTCTTTCATTCAGTGTACATTTATTCTCTTCTCCCTTCGGCTTTGTATGGTCACTGGGCTAAGTGTTGTAGACAGGGAAAAGAGAAAGGAGCCTGCATCTCAAGTTGTTCCCGTCACCTGGGACCTAGGAACCTGGTATACCACGAGCTGTAATGGAGATGCGTCCTAGGTGCTGGAGTAACTAAGAGGAGAGGGAGCAGGCCACTCCTCCAAAAAATTCTCCAATGCTAAGTCAGTGAAAATCCTTTTGTCCAATGATCAAAGGAGAGAATGCCCAACTTACAAGATTTACTGCATCTACTAAAAACTAGTTTTAAGCAATAATTTTTCTTAAACATCTTAAGGCATACACATAGATGCACTCTTCCAAGTACTCACTGCATAGGCATTGTGCTAAACACTTTACACAGTCTTCATCTTCTTGTGCAAATTGAAGCGCGTGGAGGTTAAGTTGGTCACACTAACGTGGTAAGTCAGTGGCAGAATGGAGATTTAAAACCATGTTTGTCCAACATCTGATCTCGCAACACCTGTACATAGCCTGCCTTCTATCTACTGGGTATTGGTTATGTGCTATGCACTGTACTAGGGACTGCAGGCACATGAGTTGTATCATCCATTACTTACAACTCTGTGAGGTTTTAGAACCATTATCCAGATGAGAAAACTTGGAATATGGACTGTAAGTCATTTCAGGATTCTCATCTGTTCAGAACCCTCCAGTAAGACAGTCACAGCATTGACATACAAAGGCCAACCCACTGCCTCGGTGACATGCTCAAACTGTATTCCTTGAATTTTTGCTCAAGGCTGTGCAGAAGTCTGAACTGGACATCAAACACTAAGAGAGCTTTCTCCTAAGGCCACACTTTCCATTTCACCATACGTGCCAATGATGCCAAGAAGGTATGTGCTGGTGAGCTAAATTCTGGGAACAAGGACTTCATAGTACTCTCAGGGTGACAGGGTAGGAACACCTGGAACTTTCTGTGAAGAGGCTAAATCCACATTTATAGTGGTAAGTGAAAGTGGAGACAGTGAGGCAAGATGCCAAATCCAGAGACAGGATGGTGGGGACAAAAGGAGGAAGTCAAGAGCTGTAGCAGGAAGCTGATTAGATGGAAGACAGGCAAACAACCAAATGTTCTGAAAGCCAAGGAGTGATTCACTTACAGTTGTTTCAGTTTTATTGCATTAAGAACATTTCACTTGAGATCTACACTCTTAAATTTGTAAGCATAAAATACATTATTGTTGACTCTAGGTACTACACATTGCCTTATTCATTTTTTTTTAACTGAAACTTTATGCTCCTTGATCCATAACTACCCAGTGCCCTCTCCCTTCAGTCCCTGGAAACTACCATTCCACTCTTGGACTCTATAATATGGCCATTTTAGATACCCCCTGTAAGTGGAACCAGGCAGTACCTGTCTTCCTGTGACTGGCTTTTTTCATTTAGCCATGTCCTCAAGGTTCATCCATATTGTCCCACATTTCAGAAAAAAGTTGAACAGCATTCCACTGTTACGTACACACTATCTTTTATTGACTCATCCGGCAGTGAACACTGCTCCCACATATTTGGCTACTGTCAATAGTGCTACCGTGAACACGGGAGTACTCTTATCTCTTTGGGATTCTCATTTGTTTTGGATTAAGACCCAGAAGTGAGATTGTTGGACCATATAAGTAATTCTATTTTAAGATTTCTGAGGAACTTCCATGCTATTCTCCATAACCACTGGGCCATTTTGCATTTCTACCAACAGCCTGGTATATTCAAATGTCTAGTATACTCTCACCACCAGCAAAAGGGTAGTAACAATTTGGCTAGTACTTGATTGCTTTGCATGGGCTTTAATGTAGAAGAGAAGTAAACCAATAGTAACAAAGAAAACTTGACAGATCTCTTATGAGGCTTCCATTTTAGTTTTTATGCAGAAACAAAGTGAGACCTGGCCCAGAACACTCATCCTTGATTCTGACATGTCATGCTACACTAGTATAATTTTCTATCAAATCATCACTATTAGAGAAATCTGGCCTGTGATTCAAGAAATATCATCATCTTAACTTTAATAGTCCTGAGTTGCTAGATTGAAGAAATGCTTCCTAAGTCATGTATTGTATTCCCATATAACAAAAAGCCCCGGCAGTCTGAGTAGTCATGCACCATAGCCATTTCCGTCAAGGACAGACCACATATACAATGGTTCCATAAAATTCTAATGGAGCTAAAAATCCATAACCTAGTGACACATAGTGGCTGCTGTAATGTCCTAGTGCAATGCATTACCCACCTGTTTGTGATGCTGGTATAGACAAACCCAGTGTGCTGCCAATCATGTAAAAGTAAAGCACCGTTATATACAGTTATAATACTTGATAAAGACTACGTTGCTGGTTTATGCATTTACTGTACTTTAGAGTTTATGCTGGCAGCAGCTGTGTCTTGACTGTATCTAGAGGCCACACTGGACGAATGACCCCTACGCTAGGTTTGGTGAGTACACTGTTTACACGAGGAATCACCTCACAACTCACTTCTCAGAACGTACCCTCTTCAAGCTGATGTATGGCTGTGTATTATAGTAGCAAAATGTTAGGCTTATCTTAAAAAAAAAAGGCATTTTAAGAAACGACAATAGTAAATATTTAAGAGATTTATTAAAGCGTCTTACCACAAAGATGAAAACATATACAAATTAGAAACATGCAACCATCATCCACAGTCAAGTCAAATGCGCTACATACTTCTCCTGTTCTCATACCTAAAAACTTCGTATCTTCTACCCAACTCATTTATCCTGAATACTGAGTTTACTCTTCCTGAAATTATCCAGGCAGCAAATAACCAAACACAAACCATTATATAAAGAAAGTGCAAAGTTAAAAAAGAAAATATGTGGAGAATACCCCCTTCCCTACCCCCCGTTAAAGGCATATATATAATGGCACTTTGCTCTTGCTTAACCTAGATTGTCTTCAGAAAGTATTACACTGTACTAGATTAACAAAAAAAGACTTTTAATGAATGTCCAAAAAGCTCTTTAGTGTTTGAAAATAAATGCTTAGACAAAAGATAATCTATTTTATATCAAAAACAAGTTTGAAGAGCCCTGTGTTGCAGCATTCTGTAAAATAAACAAGACAGGAAGCTGGTATAGTGTTTATTGACAAAGGCAGAGCATCTTCAGGCGGGTAGGTAAGGAGGTGGTAGTTCTTTTTCAGGCATCTTCATGGCCATTTCATAGGTGGGTAAAACATACTAAGGCAAAAAAATAAATAAATAAAATTTACATCAGACTTAATTTTCCTTTTAAATCCTTTCTGGACTAATTCAGCTTTCAGACTCTATGTCCTAAATAGGGGCATGGAAACCTAGAGGGAGGAGCTGAAGAAACTACTTTCTAAGTCGTTCTTGGGAGTTGAGATACCTGATAACCTGGCACGTGAGTGAGCTCTGACCCGTGGGTGCTGGAGATGGAGGCTGAGCTGAGCTGGGCTGGAGGCAGGGACGATTCTTCCTCTGCGCAACCCCGAGGCTGCAAGGATGCCTTTGGCAGGCAGCACTTGCCCCTGCTCTCCCCTTCTTTCAGTGCGACTGAGAGTACCAGTGCCAATGACACCTCAGGGGCTAAGGACTCAGGTGAAGGGGCCCCACTGGACATGCTATAGGAAGACTCCGGTAAGATGCTGAACCCGGAGTTTCATCAAAATCTCTTTGTAGTCAAAGAGTCATGAACTTCTATCATGTTCCCCGGGATACCATTCCTCTCTCTCTTTTGGTGCTGGGGATTGAACTTGGATTATTCTATCTTTGAGTTACACCTGAGCCTCCCCCCCCCTTTTTTTTTTGCGGTACCGGGGATTGAACCCAGGGACGTTCCACCTCTGTGCTACACCCCCGGCCCTATTTTTTTATACTTTTTTTGAAACCAGGTCTCACGAAGTTGCGGAGGGCCTCACTAGGTAAGAGAGAGAGAGAGAGAGACAGGGAGGAAAGGGGGGGGAGAGAGAGACAGAGAGAGAGAAAGAGCTGAGGCTGGCCGCAAACCCGGATCCTCCGGTCTCCGCCTCCCAAAGTACTGGGATTACAAGCGTGCGCCACCACGCCCGGCCCACCTGAGCCCCTTTTAATTTTTATTTTTAAACAGGGTCTCACAAAGTTGCTGCAGGTCTACCTATGTTGCTGAGGCTGGCCTTGAACTTGCAATCATCTGGTCTCAGCCTCTCAAGTACTGGGATTACACACATGAGCCACCGCACCCGGCTGGGTACCTGGCTTTCTAACCTATGTGACTCCAGGTGTGATAGACTGGCCCAGGGTGGCCCACAAATATTCTATGTGCTGAAAACTGGCAAGACAGCACAGCAGCAATTACAGGGCTCCGACAGGTAGCCCCCCACCCCCAGACTCACGGAAGCCATCACATTCATCTCCCGACAGATGGATCAGCTCCCCATTTGGGTCACATGGATTCTTTTTTAAACAACACAAGTTTTAGTCAGTAGTACCCCACACCCACTCTTCTAAATCCCAGAGGCTCCATGAGCCTTGAGTAGCTATTTCCTATTTTGTGTCCCCCACAAACACAACACTCATGGGGACACTAATGACTAAACCTAACAGCCAAGCTGGATGAGATGTGCTGCGACTCTCTAGCCTCTTCACCCAGGATTCCCACTGGGAAATGCTGAATCCTATGGACTATGCATGCCCCAGACCAGAGTGAGGGCACAGAAGAGAAATCAAACTGCACCTTCTGCTTTTGAGACAATCAATAACGGCTAGTGATATAATAAGTGGTAGTGCTAACCTGTGGAGGTGCTTCAAAGGCAGGGTACACAGCAATCTCTGGCACATTTCTGTTGTTGATGTATTTATAGCAGTTCCAAATACAGTTGATTATATAAGCCTGAAAAGATAAAAACAAAATTTATATATGCTAGAAACTCAACAGACTACCAGCTCTGAAATGCAGAAGACTTCCAATGCTTGCCCTCCTGTTCTCCAGAGAGAAGAGACCTGACATCTCTTGGGATCTAGCAAGGCGGGGCCCTTTCCCTACTGCCTCATCTAAATGTCACAAGTTTCCCAGAGAAACTACAGTTGGGGTTTCAACTTAAGTGTCAAACCATTGTGTTGCAGAGAACTTCTGGGTTTCTGAATGTTGAGAATTTTAATGGATTTCCAATACAAGTCACAAACCACTTCTGAAACAAAGATATTCCTTGTACCTGGGGAAGGATCCTGACACTTCCAACCACTCTCTCTGAAACAAGGCAGAGGGCACCCCTTGAAGCTATCTCTACTACTGTGCCAGTATAAACACTGTCAACAAAGCCTCCGTCTACTGTCCTCTGTGAGATGAGGCAGTGGAAAGGTTTTGATGGCAGTGTTAGTCTCTTACCAGTTGCCCAAATATTTAGCAACTTACCTTAAAAATGATGAACACCACAGAGAACACAAGCACAATGAATAGGAGACAGCTGGAGTCCAAGGCCAGGAGGTCATCTTTGTAGGGAAAATCAGGCTATTAAAAAGCAAACACACACGCACATTTATAATTCAGCCACGGTACCTGTACTTTGTGATAACCTAGAGTACTCTAAGAGAACAAAAGGCATCAAAGTCAGAAGTTGAATAAAACTTTATAAAGCGATTCAATTCAAGTGCTTTTAAGCCTACTATCATTAATGCATACCATTAATCACTTAAAATGTACTTGTTCAATATCCAGAATACTCCTAAAGAGTCTAAATTGAGCTAATTCTTTCCTTACTCTCCACTACTTCCATCTTTCTGGCCTTTGACAAAACACAACCTCCTGCATGGGACCCTAGATTTGTCCCTGGATCAGCGAATCAGGAGGTACTGAAATCTTCCTAAATTCCATGGGGCCATTTAGTCCTGGAGAAAATATTTTTTTTCTAAAAGTAAACTTAGTCTCAACACTTCATCAGATGGGCAAAAAGAAGGCATGTCACGAGTCAAAGAGCCAGGAAAACTGTATGATTTACTGCAGACACACTATGCTCTACTGAGAAGGATCAGCTATATTCACTTAAATATTTACTCAGTCCTGACTGGGCACGGCAATGAATTAAGTTTGGGGGAAAGGGGATTATAAAAGAAAAATTTAGGATTTACAAACTGGCCAGCAGAGGAAGTACATTCTAGTTTGAGGGATTAAGTGAATCAAAGACGGGGGGGGGGGAACACTGGGGTCTACAAAAGAAATAGTAAATTAATTTTGTACATTTTTATACACTAAACATGACCAGTGTGGGGGATGCTATGCAAAGGATTTTAGACATTATTCAGAAGGCAGGGAGGCACGCCTGTGATTTTTCAACCAGAAATGACACAATGTGAGAACAGTGCTTAAGGAGCTTCTAACTTCAGGTGACCAGGCCAAAGGCCCTGTCCCCAGCTACTCTCTCTAGCCTCTTCAAGTGCTGCTTCCTCCCTGTGTGCCAGCCACCACACCCATTGTTTAGTTTCCCCGGACTATACCATACTCCTTGCCTCAAGGACTCTCATTCCCCACAACATTTTCTTTTGTACTTTCCTATCTTAATTCCTGCTTTTGGGAACTGAATTGAGGATACCCCTCCCAGCTATCATCTGGACCCCATACCTCCTTCCAAAACTCTTCTATGAGGCCCTGCTCGGCCACTTCCGCTTGGAGAGTCCCCTGCCCTTTGTGGCATTAATCTAAGTTCCTTATTTATTGTTGCTCTGTGACAGCTCCAGTTTGTTTTCCCAGCCATTTTCATAGAACTCAATGCCCCTAATACATCCTTTGCTCCCTAAAGACAGGACAGTTATCCTTAAATCCACATCATTCACTAATGGTGATGAGCACAGGGCTAAGGACATACTAGGCACTCACATATTTGCTATGAATGCCTATAAAGATAAAACACCAATCATTTAATGAGTACTGAATAGAGTCAAATTATTACACCCGTAGCATTTACTGAAAAACAAAAGCTGAACTACTTCTTCCACACTATCCATCTTTAGGAACTTGTAATACTGGAATGTCCAAATGGCATTACCATTTGGACAGAAGATAATTCTATTTTCGTCTTTCAGGTTGTAACACAGTAGTTATTTTAAGATACTTCAAAAAGTACATGGGCAGTTAAAAATAGTACCTAAGGATGACTCAATTTCAATTAAAATACTCTACTTACAACTTTACAAATAAGTCTAATTAGCATGCACACCACTTACTAATTGATCCAGATATTCTTTGATTCTTGGCAAATAAGTGAGAGAACTGATAGCAACCAGGCAACTGAGAACAAAGTCAAAGACCCGGTAACAGAAGAAGGGAATCAGCCAACCCACTTGATACTGCAAAAGAAAATAACCACAACATTTTAGCAAATATATGAAATTATTAAGTAACACTCAGTAAAGGTCAAACTCCAAAAGCTGAAAATACGGCATACTTACAGAAATTGTTCCATATACCAGCATTGAGCTGATTATAAACATAAGAACGGAAATGGCAAAAAGTACACAGGCATTATCTAAGAAAACAAAAACAAAAAATCTAATTAAGCTACTTTTACAATACAAACAAAACTCTCATGACAAAATAAAATGATGTCTTAAAGTTAGCCTAAAATGTTTAAATGTATTTTCAAAATCGGTTATGAAAAGAACTAGGGCCATGAAGGCAGGGGTGGGGGGGTGCTAAGTCTCAGGATTAAGAAACAAAGCTTGAAAAATTCATGCAAAGCTCTTATTTGTAAGATTGCTGCAACAATTCATTTACATTTGTTTAGGATGGCACATGAACCACAGACTGCAAGGGAGACAAGTTCATGTGCTTTTGCAAGTCCAAGAGTCTGAAGCTGTGTAAACAGGTAACTCCAATCCAACAAGGTAAGTTCTCCGACAGAGGCAGAACTGGACAATCATGAAAAAATAGGAGAGAGATGACATGGGTCTTTGAGATGACTGGGGTTTAACTGGAAGGAAAACCTGATGTTTGCTTATCAGACAGATGTATGTACACATGGAAAAAAATAGATTTCACCTCTTGCCTTAACAGAAAATACAACCTGAAATTCAAAGTTTCTCATTAATCCCCTCTTCCCCATACTAACAACCTCTAAATAACGTACATATATAAATTGGCTTTATACATTTACATTTCATAGGACATATTTTCTTTTCAAATAAAAACCTACCAGCCATTCTCTCAGATGAATAGTAATTACCAATGACTTCATACTGAATGTTGATGACAGCTGACACGGAGTTTGGATGAGTCACCTCCACAGTCAGCAAAATTGCCATCATTAGGTTGACCACCTGTGAAAAATAACATTTTATCAGTTATACTAATTACCATGAGGAAACAGTCTTCAGCAAAATCTCCAGATGTTATCTGGTATTTAAATGTGTTTATTCACATACAAATCTCAGGATTTCTTTGAAGAAACTACAGCTCATCCAATACATTTACCCATCAGATGCCTGAAACCCCTCCACAGCATCTCTGTCCACAGACATAGAACTGGTATTTCCTCTTGAGCTAGACTGAAATGCTTAAGACTTTCTGAAGTTTTAACTATGTCACTTTCGCCTGCTGGTCTTTAATTCTACCTTTTGAGTTAATGTGCTCCCCTTCTAAATAAGTGCTCCTCTAGTACCTGAAGGGAGTCTCCACATACTGTCTTTTCTAGATCTAACATTCGGGTCTCCACCTCGCATGTTTTCCAATTACCACACTATTTGTCTTTTGCATTCCCCCTTTCATAAGCTCCAGTTTGATTCTGCATTCCCCCTTTCATAAGCTCCAGTTTGATGGGCACCCCATTTAAATGAGGTAAGATCAGCCCTGTCAGAACACAACAGGATCTCAGTTTCCCCATTCTAGCCAACAAATTTTAAATGAAATGCATCAGCTTTATGAATTTTGGATGCCACATGAGAGTAACTCTCCCTAAAACACCCAATTCTTCTTCACACTTGATCCTGCTAAGCTACACCTTAACCTGTGCAGCTGGACTCAAGAGGCCAAGCACAGGTCCTAATGTATTTGTAACCGAACTTCCGTATTACATTCTTGCCCATCAAGAGTTTCTGGTCCTGGATTCTGACACCTGCAGATTACTCCTCCTCTCAGCTTTCTGCATTTGAAAATATGACCAGCAAGTAACAATCAGCATTTCCAGCTAAGCCAGCTGAAGACAAAGCTGCCAGAGCTTCCCCCTCCCATTAACCAGCAGCCTTTGAAGAAAAATTCTTACCCCAAAAGGAACATATTGAGATTTCCAAACATCTTGCTGAAATCCTATCATAATATTTGGTGAATTTTCCTTGTCTACCAGGCTGTAAATCCCACTTTAAAAAGGAAATTTGTGTAGCCAGGCGTGGTGGCGCACGCTTGTAATCCCAGTACTTGGAAGGCGGAGACCGGAGGATCCGGGTTCGCGGCCAGCGTCAGCTACTTAGTGAGGCCCTCCGCAACTTCGTGAGACCCGGTTTCAAAATAAAGGATAAAAAAATAGGGCCGGGGGTAGCTCAGAGGTAGAACGCCCTTGGGTTCAATCCCCGGTACCGCAAAAAAAAAAAAAAAGGAAATTTGTTATGCCTATAGTTGTTAGTGAATCCCCATATCCCAGAGGCAGCACTACTTGCCTGTTAAGTGCTCACAAATAGTCCTGTTAGTGAGTCAATATAGAAATCTTACCTAGGATTGGAGTTAGCCTTCCCATTCTACAGTTCTAAAAATCTGCCCTCCTTCCCTTTGCGAATATATGAGCAGATGATACTTTCAAAGGATATTAGAGCTCTATCAGTATTTTAAACAAACTCTATTATGTACTTCTCTGCTGTCTAGCCTGAATGACAAAACATAAGAAATGTGCTTTCTTTTTACAAGTTCAAGTCTTTTCACATACATTCTCTGGCTGAATAGACCAAGTTTCAACTTTAGGTTAGATGATCTAAATAAACATTGTCACAATATCTAATTTAGGATCAACCAATATTTACTGGGGACATAGTCTATAACAAGCATATTTTCATATATAACTTCACTTATTTCTCACAACATGTGGAGTAATACTACTAAAGTCCATTTGCAGATGTGGAAACTAAGATTCAGTAAAGCCAAATAAAACTGTGTTGCATTCAGTGAACTGACAAGGGGAAGGCTAGGATCTGAATCTGATTTTAAGCATCCTGCTTCTCAGCACGACATGATTATTTATAACCACTTCTAAATGACTCCTGTTTGAAGTCTTTCCAAAAGAAACCATTATCTAAGGCTGTAAATTGTTTATACTTTATTCTTTTCTTAAAATTTTGTTTGTTTTGGATGTACTGGGGATTGAACCCAGGGTTGCTCTACCATTGAACTACACCACCCAGTCCTTTTAATTTTGAAACAAGGTCTCACTAAATTGCCAGCTACCCTCCTACCCTCAAACTTTCGTTCCTCCTGTCTCCATCTCCCAGGTACTGGGATTACAGGTGTGCCTCACCATGCCCAGCTTACTTTATCCTTTAAATAAACATGTCTAACAGCATGCCTTTTCTTTGCCTTGCTTAAAGGCAAGGCACTTTATGCTTCACCGCGCGAGGACTTGCAAGACATGATCATATAAGAGAGACGGTTCCCCAGGTGTAGGCTGATTTTTTTGTTATTGTTGCCCACTTTTGTTGCAAAAGGTTTTGGCCAGTATGTGTGGTGTATGAGTATGAGCTAATATAATTAGGTGAATTTATTACTGAACAAATATATCTACTAAAAACATTACATATACTATGTATGAAAATTGGTTTGAAAAAATTCAGCAAACTCTTCTTTGCAAACGCAATGTCATAGTTAAAAAATTCTACACAGTACAGAAAGATATTCGTATATGAAGAAAAATATGCAAATCCAACTATTAAAGGAAGGAAATGACACACCAAAATATTTAGGAGCTTTAAATATTAAATATTCTTATCTCATGTAGGACTTAATAAAAAAATCTTTTTTTCTTCTCTTACATAAATAAGTCACAGACTCTTCTAATACTACCTTCCTCTAGTATTATTAGCAGCATTTCAAATTTCATTTCACTTTTGGGTTATACCTTTGAATATTAAATCAAATAAATTACAGGTCTAATCAAAAGGATCAAGAAATGGTAAATAAATGTCAGTGTTACTTCAATAAGCTCAAACAAGTTTTCCAATCTTCAATGAGATACTTACATTCCATAATGTTACATTAGAACCTCAATTTACATTTTAAGGTATAAAGTCTGGAAAACCCATCATGTAATCTTAAGAGTCACCAATGAGCATTTATCCTATGCTCATACACAGGCCTTGGCAGTTACTTTTGATTCCAGCTTACATTTCTAGGTTCCATATTTAATCTTTCCAAAACTATAGACAATTAGTCTTATAATAAAATTTTCTTTGAAATGTCCTCCTAATATGTACAAACTATTTAAAAGCATTTATCCCTGATTCATTTTTCCCCTTTCACTATATACAGGAAAGAGTTAGAAAGGAAATTAATAAAGGCTTAACTTCTAAACCATGTAATAGAGGTACAGCATGCAGCACATGTGCTAACAGCAGGGGCAATGGAGGTCTCAGTGTGTGTGGAAGCAGACTTCAAATTTAGTGGGTCAAATACCATCCTCTGCTTAAGAAAGATGTTAGCTTTTGTGAGCTACAAAGGAAGGTATCATATTCATGGAAGCACTGGGTGGGCCTCAGAAGAGTAATGCCCCTTTGCTTTCACATTTCACTGTCCCACCCATCCCAGAAGATTCCTTGGGGACTTTTGGTGGGGGAGGGGAGCTGGTTAATTCATTTTCTTTTCTAAATTATCTTTAATGACAGACAATAATTGTCCATCTTTATGGGGTTGTTATGGTCAGATACAGAATGTCCCCAGAAGAGCTCAGAGTTGATATAGTTAAGTCATGACGGTTGTAGTCTCATCAATAGCTAAATCCACTGTAATGGGTTTATCTGGGTGGTAACCTAGGCCAGTGGGGTGTGGCTAGAAAAAGTGGATCCCTGGGGGTCTGGCCTTGGGGACTGTGCTTTTGTCTTTGAATCCCCTTGCTTGCTTGCTCCCTCTCTTGCTTCTGGCCTCCATGATGTGAGAGCAGAGTCTTGCTCTCTCCCTCTCTGCTTCCTGCTGTCATGCCCTGAGCTCTGAAAATCAACCTGACAGAGACTAAACTCGAGATTTCCAAGAAACTGTGAGAAAATAAATCTTCCTTCTTTTAACTTGTGTGGTCCCTTGCTTTGGATTACAGCAGTGAGAATGCTGACCAAGACAGGGGTGCAGTGTGATGTTTGGTGCATTCATACATTGTGTACAGATTAACTCAAGATACTAGGGTTATCCATCGTCTCAAGCATTAATCATTCTTTGGATTACAACAGTGAGAATGTTGACCAGGACAGGGGTGCAGTGTGATGTTTGGTGCATTCATACGTTGTGTACAGATTAACTCAAGATACTAGGGTTATCCATCGTCTCAAGCATTAATCATTCTTTTTTTAATTTTTTTTTTTTGGCACTGGGGACTGAACCCAGGGGCATTCTACCTCTGAGGTACACCCCCAGCCCTAATTTGTGTGTGTGTGGTACTGGGGATTGAACTCAGGGGCATTCTATCTCTGAGCTACACCCCCAACCTTATTTTATTTTTTATTTTTGAAACAGGGTCTCACTAGGTTAAGAGTATCACTACTTGCTGAGTCTGTCCTCGAACGTGTGATCCTCTTGTCTTCTCAGCCTCCCAAGTACTGGAATTATAAACATGCACCACCACGCCCGGCTCCTATTTTATTTTTTATTTTGAAACAGGGTCTAAGTTGCAGAGGCTGGCCGCAAACCTGGGATCCTCTTGTCTCAGCTTCCCAAATACTGGGATTACAAGCGTGAGCCACCACGCCGAGTTTCATTTCTTTATGATGAGAACGTTCAAAGTCCTCTTTTCTAGCTCTTTTGGATTATACAATGCAATACTCAGGGCTATGATCACCGTCTGTGCAACAGAACATCAACGCTTAACTCCTCCTACCCAGTTGTTTCTCCCTGTCCACTTTCCCTCCCTGCCACAACCTCTGATAACCACTATTCTGCTTGCTGGTTCGAGGAGCTCAGTTTTTTTTTTATTCGACATGAGCAAAATCATGTGGTATTTGTCTTTCTGCCTGGCTTATTTCCCTCAGCATTATAATCTCCAGGTGGTTCATGTTGCTGCAAATGACTGGAGTTTGTCCATTTCAATGGCTGAGTAGTATTTCACTGTGAGTATATACCACATTTTCTTTATCCATTGTCAACGGACACCCTAGCTGATGACATATCTGTGAATAGTGCTTAATAAACACGGTGGTACAGTGTATTGCTTTGATTACTCATTTCCTTTTTTAATTTTTTTTGATAAATATCCACTAGTAGGACTGCTAAATTATATTGTTGCCTTTAGCCTTCTACTGGGATTGAACCCAGGGCCTCATGCATGTTAGGCAAGTGCTCTACAACTGAGCTACATCCCTAGCCTTTTTAATTTCATATTTATTTTTATTACTTTGTCTGATTTACTATACATTCCCACCAACACTATATGTGTTCCTTTCTCCATATCCTCACCAGCATTTGTCGGTCTTTCTCCCATTTTAAAATTGGACTTATGTTTGCTATTGTCTGTAGGTTGTCTCTTCACTGTTGCTATTTCTTTTGCTGTGCATCTTTTTAGTTGGATGCAATCCCATTTGTCTATTTTTTCTTTTGTTGCCTATTTTTTCTTGTTACTTCTGTAATCACATTCTTGTCCAAAAAACTGGCCAGAGATTTCCCTGATGTTTTCTTCTTGTACTTTTGTAGTTTCAGATCTTACATTTAAGTCTTTAATCCATTTTAAATTGCTTTTTGGGTATGGTAAGAGACAGAGATGTAGTCTCACTCTTTTACACAGGAATATCCAGTTTTAATAGCACCGTTTGTTGAAGAATGTGCTTACCCAGATGTGTGTCCTTCACAGCTTGATGGAAAATCATTTATCTGTAAGTATGTGGGCTTATCTCTCTATTCCATTCTACTGATCTATTTTTATACCAGTACTTTGCTGTTTTCGTTACTATAAGCTTTGTAGTATACTTTAAAATCAAATAGGATGCCTTTGTTCTTTCTACTCAAGATTGCCATGGCTATTTGGAGTCGCTGTGGTTCCATACAAACCTTGAGATTTTTTTTCTATTTCAGTGTAGGGTAACATTGATATTTTACTAGGGACTGCATTACATCTGCAGATGGCTTTGGGCAGTATGAATATTTTAGCAATATTAATTCTACCAATCCATAAACACAGGATGTCTTTCCATTTATTTGTGTCCTCTTATTACACTGATGTGACATATCACTCTTCAGTTTCTTTCATCAATGTTTTATAGTTTTCACTGTAAAGGTCTTTCACCTCCTGGTTAAATTTACTCCCAGGTTTGCTGGGCGTGGTGGTGCACGCTTGTAATCCCAGTACTTTGGGAGGCGGAGACTGGAGGATCCGGGTTCTCGGCCAGCCTCAGCTCGCTCGCTCGCTCGCTCGCTCGCCCTCCCTCCCTCCCTGTCTCTCTCTCTCTTAGTGAGGCCCTCTGCAACTTCGTGAAACCCAGTTTCAAAAATAAAGTATAAAAAATAGGGCCAGGGGTGTAGCACAGAGGTAGAACGCCCCGGGTTCAATCCCCGGTACCGCACAAAAAAGAAAAAAAAAATTTACTCCTAGGTTTGTTTAATTATTTATTTATGTAGTAGCTACTATAAATGGGACACTTTCTTAATTTTTTCAGATATAAAAATGCTGATTTTTCTAAGTTGATTTCATATCCTGCAACTTTAAGAGAATGTTGTTTAATTTCCATGTGTATCCATGATTCCCACTGCTCCTCCTGTTTACTGATTTCTAGTTTTATTGCATTATGGATAGAAAAGTTACTTAATATGATTTTACTTTTTTTTTATTTTGCGGTACCAGGGATTGAACCCAGGGCGTTTTACCTCTGAGCTACACCCCCGGCCCTATTTTTTTTTATACTTTATTTTGAAACCAGGTCTCACGAAGTTGCAGAGGGCCTCACTAAGTAACTGAGGCTGGCCGCGAACTCAGATTCTTGGGTCTCCGCCTCCCGAGTACTGGGATTACAAGCATGCGCCACCACGCCCAGCGTCATGATTTTACTTTTAAAAAATTTGTTGAGGCTGAGCGTGGTAGCGCATGCTTGTAATCCCAGTACTTGGGAGGCTGAGACAGGAGGATAGTAGGTTCAAGGATGTCCATAGCAAGACTCTCTGCAACTTAGCGGGATCCTGTTTCCAAACAGTAATTTTTAAAAAGACTGGGGGTGTAGCTTGGAGGTAAAATGCCCCTGGGATCAATCCCCAGTACCACCAAAAAAAATAAAAAATTGCTGAGACTTGATTTTGTGGCCCCCACATATGACCTATCCTAGAGACAAGAGCTTTTGAAAATTTTTTATTTTAATCGGTGTGTTTGCTTCAGGGCATCATGATAAGGATCTCATAGGCAGGGAGCAATCTGATAAGATCAAAACTATCTTCAAAAGAAGTTATGTAGTATATACAGAAGTTGTTATTGTTGTTTACTATTATGTGCAGTTACAACTGAGTTATTCTGTTGTTGTTTAGAAAAGTTTATTCCATGAAGGTCTAATGAATACCTCAAATGCTCTAGTTAATAAGTTAGCTACTAGTTACTATACACCTTTATAGAGTAAGACATCACTGTCTTCCCTCAAGGAAGATTCTGTGTGTGTAGTGCCGGGAGTGGAACCAGGGCCTCATGCATGCTAGGCAAAGTGCTCTTTCACTGAGCTACACCCCTCGTCTGGAAGATATCTTATGTGAGAAGAAAAATAAGAAAAAAAAGTTAAGCATACTAATGTTTAATAATTACATACAATAGGTATGTACAAACTTTTCCAAGTACACAGGGAAGAAACCAGATTCCCTCCAGCTAGGAAGAAAATGCTTCATCATTTCATGAAAACATTTGAGCCAACCATTAAGCAATGATTTGGAATTGGTAAAATGCTACCAATAGTTGAGGCTGGGTGATGAGTAAATTGGAGATTTTATCCTATTTCCCCACCTTTGTATTTTGAGAATTTCCTTAACAAAGTTTTGTAAGGGGGTGGTGTACTGGGGATTGAACCCAGGGGTATGCTACCTCTGAGCTACACCCCTCGCCTCAAACCTGAGATCCTCCTGTCTCAGCCTCCCAGTACTGGGACCACAGCCATGTGCCACAACACCCAGTTAATAAAGTTTTTAAAAAGTGAGTTGTGGGACAAGAGCATTTCAGGGGAAGGAAATAGAATATACAAATTCACTGAAGCACAAAGCAATGTGTTTGTGGACAGATAGTAACTTTAAGCTATACTTATTTAAAGGAGTCAGGGGTAAGAGCTGAAAAGGGCTGCAGCCTGAGGAAATCTGTTTCCACTTCTCTCAGAAACATTAAATTGTTTATAGTTGAGACATTCATGAAAGAATAGTTACATATTAAGTCTTTCCCTGCAACCTAAAATTATTGCACATGTTGAAACTGTATTCCTGTAGAACACCATTAACCATAAAGGATGACGCCTGCTGCAGTTGACTTTCAAGCCCATTTTTAATCATTTAATAAAAATTTGAGCCTACGCTGGGTTCAGTGGCACCTGCCTGTAACCCTAGCGACTTGGGAAGCTGAGACAGGAGGAGAATAAATTTGAGGCCAGCCTGGACAACTTAGAGACCCTACCTCAAAATAAAAAAATAAAAAGGGCTAGGAGTATAGCTCAGTGGTAGAGCAACCCTGGTTTCAATCCCCAGTACCCCAATAAATAAACTATTTTTTTTGCGTGTGTGTGGTACTGGGGATGGAACCCAGGGGCATTCTGCCTCCGAGCTATACCCCCACTCTTATTTTATTCTTTATTTTGAAACATGGTCTCACTAAGTTGCGGCGGGCCACACAAGTTGCTGAGGCTGGCGGAGAACCTGTGATCCTCTTGTCTCACCCTCCCAAGTACTGGGATTACAAGCGTGCGCCACCACGCCCGGCTAATAAACTACTATTTTAAAATATTGATCCTACACTTCATAAGAAACTTGTTTAAAATATCTGGCTCAAAATTCTTTTAATGCATGATAGCAAAAACAATTTTAGGAATGCAAAAATTTAAACTTGCACTCATTCTGAAATTTCCTATTACTTAGCCAGGAATAAGCCAGGCATGCTTCTTTCAAATCTAAAATGCCAAAGGTTAACACTTCAGGACTACTACCTCTGGTACATATAATTTGTTCTGGTTTTCTCTATTTCCCAAAGAACAATTCAATACCATACAATTAATACTGTAGTACACAGTGTTATAACTGCCTTAACACTACAACACTGCTAGAAAGCAATGACATTGTGTCAGATACAGTCACTGATACAGTATGTGGGCCCAGCAGGAGGAAAGATTGACAGAACCCAAGGAAATCATAACCACAGAAGCTTTGGCCTAGGTACCCGGAAGAGATTCATAAATATTCTCCCGTACAGATTGAGAAGTATTGCCTCACCTGGAATCAAGAAAATAATGTACCACTTTAGGATAGGGAGTTATGGAGGTAGAAAGTTACTATGACAAGGTGGTCAGAGAGGAAAGTAACATTCTACCTCACAAACCCCCATCATATTTCTCCATTTTAATAAAGCTTCTGGCAACAAAATGCACTGTTGAGCAAATCCTGTTTGCTTAGAGGTAGTATACTAAATTTTAGTCTCTTAGTGTTACATTCTCCCCAACTGGGCAGAAACTGTGTTCTTTATACTGCTCTGGCATTAAAGCAACACTTTCGAAAATCACCAGCAATACTGTAATAAACGAAACTGATAGCCTTTTTCCAGTCCTTAATCTGATTAGAATCTGTTATTACTGACTATCTCCTCCTCCCTTGTTGCTGTACCTTGTTTCATTTTCTTGTCTGTGCTCCAAAGCTCTTTGTAATACCATAAACATCTTGGAGAGAGGCCATATTCAAGAGAAGAAACATCTGAGTCTACTATGTAGCAAGTATTAGGAATACAAAAGACAAACTAGACACATGGCCCCTATGAATTATTCCTTTAGTATGTCTATCAAAGCCTTTTACATTGAGAATGACCAAAAAAAAAAAAACCCTCTTAAATGATTTAAGACAGATCAATTGATTTAGGCAGTTTACAATGTTCTACTAACCTGAAAAGTTCATGGGAAGTAAGAATAGCTATGATATCCTTTTTTAAATTAAAGCATGGAAGAAGAAAAATATGTGAACCTTTTTCACATCAAGATCTTCAACTGCAGAACAGATTTAAACTTCTCACTCCCCATTTTGTTAAGAATAAATGCCCTAACGTTTTTCTCTCTTTATTTTGAGTTTCCTATTTATAATTTCCACTTTATCTTATTCTTTTCATTTTTCTAAGCCAAGCTAGAAACATAAAAAAAAAATCTGGAAAGGAGTGGAAAGAAATACAGCTAATTACATTCGGATGGCTGAAAGACTGTGGTTATTTTCTTCTTGAGGGGTTAGAAGTCCTTTGTTCTGTGAGCAGAGGAAAGGATCTGAGAAGAAACAGGAAGATAAAAATTTGCAGGCAAGAGTTCCAGGCCGATGGACTCTATTTTCTCAGCTATGTGGGAGGGAAGGTCATCTTCTGGGGGCAGTGGGAGTGGGGTGAGTAAGAGGCTAGAGGATCCTAACGATATAAATTATTAATTTAGGGGAATGGAAAACAGAGCTAAGAACAAACAAAAGAAATTAAAGACACAGCAAAATGAAGAAGAAATAAAAGTTTATAAATACGATGTGGCTGACTGTTAGTAACCATTTGATGTCTGGTAATACTAACCAGTTAAAATACAGAAGAGCAAGTGCTGAAATGATACAGTACCAATAAGATGACTTTCTAAATACTAAAGTACAAGAAATATAAAAATAAATTCAGTATGAGCAAATAAACCTACACCTTCAAGTTTTGTTGCTCCTTTTTAAAGTACAGTAAAGAAGCAAGACTGTAAAAAACAGGACTGTTAGGAACAATGTGGAGGTCAGACAGTCCCCTGGGAGCAGGCCATGAAACAATATCTGCCTAGCTGAAGATAATTTTCATCTGGTGCTTGTCCAAACAGTTACTAATGATTTCAAGACCCTTGGGTGGGGAAAGAGTACAGAGAAAGGCAAAAAGAGGATCTGGGATAAATCTCTCCCTTCTTTTGCAGTTCACATAATATCGGAAACTGCCCAGCATCATTAATACCTCTCCTCCTCACACACAAAATGACAAAGTTAACAGGGAAAGCCGCCAAGTTGATGCTCGTCAAAGCTTCGTAATTACCGAAAACTAACCTAAACAATCACGTTTTAAGAAATTACAAGCAAATTAGCCTCAGTATGAACCATACTGGTAAGAACTAGTGAACCACCTATCAACAACATTGTCCATCTGATTATGACAGAATCACACATATCCTGAAACCCAGAAAATGTTAACATTGCTGTGGCCAGTACAGAGTAGGCTTTCAATAAATTTCTTTTAAAAAACGGACCGGGTTTGACATGAAAATATCTAGTGGGCTCGGATGAGGCTGCACCAGGGAAAAGTTGATCAAGTGCAAATCCCGGCAAATCTCTGGTATCGCCATCCAGAGAATCTCTAGACTCACAACACAGGCCTTTCTGCCTACATCACAAGCACACGTTTCAATAAAACAAAATTCAGGAAACACACACACAACTGGATTACAGCTGGATTTCGCTTTCCCTTCCGGCTAGACAAAGTCGAAGTAGTCTGCATATACCAAAGATATCTCAAGGTCCACTCCTAATTGTTTCTTTAGGGGGGAAATTTTCCAAGAGGGAACTGGGGGTGGGGGCTATCAGATTGCGTTAGAATAAGCATAAAAACGATTCCCAAACTCCCCACCAAAACTAGCAGCTTCGTCCCTCCGCCCGCCATGCCTCGTCTCTCCCAAACCCGCTTTCCTCAACTTCTTGCCACGGAACAATCTCCCCATCCTAAACAACTCGGCTCTTAAACTCCCCAGACTTCGTTCCGACTTAAAGCACCCCCAAAAAGATGCACCCCCACCCTCCACGTCCCCGCCCCACTCAACACCCCGATTTCAGCCCCACCCCCTCCCTATCGGACCCGGATCCCCCGGGTTCCCGCACATGCGCACTCCCCCGGGCGGTGAGGCCCGCCCGCCCGCCCGCCCGCTCTTACCATATACCAGATCCCCAGGACCAGCGTCCCAGCGCGGACATGGCAACAGCCGCAGCACCGGGTGCTGTAGAACCGGTCGCTGCGGCTCCGCTTGAAAGTCATGGATACCATCTGGAATCTCGCGGGCCTCGTACGCGGCCAGCCCCCTCACAAAAGCCTTCCGCCCAGCGGTTGAACCTCGACAGCTCTGCCACGGTCTCCAAAGCCAAACGCCGCGTCTTCAAGCCCGCCCCCGTCCCGAGTCCCCGCCGACTCCTTCGCGCCTGCGCACTGAGTGCTGAGCGCCAGTCTCGCGACACCTCAGCTTATCCGCTCTTCTCCCGCCTTCCGCCGCCCGTAGGCCAATGGGGAAAAACTTGAGAGATTGACAAGACCTCACGCCCAATCAGAAGTGCAACTCGCCTCTGCGCTATTCAGCCCGGGAGTCCTAGAGCCGAGTCTAGAGTGTAGGGTAGTCTGAGTTCAGGGGACCCTTGTAGTTCACCATCCCCCTAAGTGAGACCAAAGGAAAGACACATTTAATGGGAGGAGGGAGAAGTGAGATGGAGTGGACGCGGGCACGAACGCTTTCCTGAGCGTTGTGTGTGCCACGTTGTCGTCATCGCGGGACTGGGCCCGTCACGTGACCTTGCACGCAGCTCATTGTTGGGCAGGCGGGGGCGGTGCCTGTGGAGGGGGCGTGGCCATGCGGCCCGGAGCCGAGTTCACCGCTTTAGTGGAAGTCCCGGGCTTCCTGGAGAGTGCGAGATTCGATTTCTTCCTGCCCTCCTCCCCTCCCTTCCTCCCTCTGAAGCCTGCTTGGTGGAACAAAGAAGGGCCACCCAATCCTGCCAAAGGCTAAAGGATTACAGAGAATGAAAGCAAGATAAAGTGGAACTGTTTAGCTGCTGGGTTTTTATCGATAATGAATCGTTTTTGAAGGGGAAAAATTGTGAAACACGTTGAACTGGATCAAAAGATTACTGGATGTCTTCAACGAAAAACCAGCCATGGTCTGACATGCCTCACATTTCTTTGGGTTGCTATATACAACTCTGTAAGACTTGTTCACTGGACTTCATATTGAATCTCACCCCTGCTTGGAAAAAGCTAGGAGGCATCAATTTATAAATTCATTTCCCATTCCGGATTTAACAGTTTAGGTGGGTCCTTTAAATTCTCCTTAGAATAGATTCTAACATCTTACTGGATGCCTCATTAATAAGCAAACAAAATCCTTAACATGTTCATTTATCATTTGTATGAGACTTGTGACTATCTTGAAAAGAAATATGATCAGAGTATACCACAATGTGTAGCTGTGGATAATAATTATATAGGTATGATCAAGAAACGGCTGAATAGTGAATCCTTCATAAAACATTGAAATATGTATGTGTTGGAAGGGTGGGGAAGGAGAAGGGGACCGGATGACAGTGTAAGACTGATTTAAATCTTCACCTACCATCAGGGAAACCAGTAGATAATGTCAAAAGTTCATTAATGAAAGCATAGTGTATGTCTGTTGTTTTAAAATATGGAACTGTATATGCTAGGAGGAGGAAAAAGCCAAAAGCATTGTATCAGTCAGCTTTTGCTGGGTAATAAACCTCCACAAAATTTAGTGGCTTCAAACAGACATTTTTATTTTTCTTAACTGTGTGGATAAACTAGGCATCTCTTCTGGTTTGGTTCTGTTCCGCTGACCTCTCATCAGCTGGTAAACTTAGCTGAGGCTGAATGGTCTAGAATGTTCATACTGGTGGTTGATTCCATGTCACGTGGGATGATGGAGATGACTTACCCACAGGTGCCTCATCACTAAGCAAGCTGCCATGGGCTCCTCCATAGAGTTGTTGCAAAGTTTGCAAAAGGACCATGAAAGGGTAAACTAATAGCCAGGCGTGGTGGTACACGTTTGTAATCCCAGTACTTGGGAGGCTGAGACAGGAGGACCCGGGTTCGCCGCCACCCTCAGCTACTTAGTGAGGCCCCCCGCAACTCAGTGAGACCCTATTTCAAAATAAAGAATAAAAAATAGGGCTGGCGGTGTAGCCCAGAGGTAGAATGCCTCTGGGTTCAATCCCCGTACCACCAAAAAAAAAAAAAAAAAAGGGTAAACTAAAGCACTAGCACTTTCCAAGTGCTTGTTTTGTGTTTGTTCCACTCACCAAAACAAGTCACATGGCTAAACCCATATTAAAGGGACAAAAAACTGGACTCTTACCTCATGATGTAAAGTCACATAGCAAAGAGAGGTGAATACACAGATGGAATAGGTGGTCATGGAATCAAAAGTGGCATCAAAAAAAGCAAGTAGAAAAAGGACTGGGCGAAATGGGGAGGAGTGATGGGGAGCTGAGATGGTAGGGAAGGGAACAGGATTTTATTATATGCCTTTTAGTACTGTTTTACTTCTGAAAACTATAAGCATGTATTTATTAAAATATGGTTTTGAATAAAAAGGGGGGTGACCAACAATGTCAATTTCCTAAGAGTATCAAGTAAGAAAAGGTTGGATTTGGCAACCCACCATCTTTGGGGGCTTTTAGTGAAGGATATGAGTCTAGGTTCAGTATAGCAGTGATGATGGGGGGTAGATGAAGCGGAAGAGGGTTAGCACGTAAGGGTAAGCTATTTTTTACAAGAAACAAGATTATAAAGTGAGGAAGAGAGATAATGGTACCAATTAGATGGAAATGCTGGTTTAATACATGCTATAGCATGTCACACCCCTCAAACACAGACTGAGATTGATCTGTGTGTCCACCCATCTGTCCGTCCGTCCATCCATCCATCCATCCATCCATCCATAAATCATTTTTGCTTTTGTCTCTCTCTGTTTTTCTGATGATCTTCTCAGGTATTGGTTCAAAATGGCAATTTCTTACATATAGATGGGGCTTAGTGTTCATTCAGATAAATGAGCTAAGTCAGTGGTTCCCAAGGTGTGGCCCACGGATCCCTAAGGATCCCTAAGACCCTCTCAGAGGGTCTGTGAGTTCAGAATTATTTTCATGATAATATGTGGTTTGCTTTTTTCACTGGGTCGACTTGTGCACTGATCACGCTGAGTCAAACTGGGTCAAACCTCTGTCGCCTTAGCATGAATCGAGACAATGGCACCAAATTGTACTGTTAAGCACTGTATTCTTTACTGCTACACATAAGCAGTTTAAAAATGCTAGTTTATGTTGAGTATTCTTGAAGAAATAAATCATTTACTTTGTTATGTTAACCCTTGAGAACACGTCTTTTGAATACTCTAAACAGGGAGGAGTGCATGTAAGTACTTTCGCTGCACACAGAACAGGGTTCTCCCTCAGAAAAGTACTTCTGCATTTGTTTGACTCATAAGCTGAACTAGCTACTTTTTTCATGGAGTACAATTTTGATTTGAAAGAATGACTGACAGGCAAATATCAATATTTTGGATGTGAGTATTCAGCTGTCATTTTCTTGAGCTGCGAGCCTGTTCCTTCAAGGAAAGCAACTGGGATTATTTGTTGCCAATGATAAAATCAGAGTTTCAGAAGGAGAATTAGAATTTGGGAAAAACTTGTAACCACCACCATAAGTTTGACAGTAATAATTAAAGATTTTCATGATGAGATTGGTGATGAAATAATGTGATATTTATTTATTTATTTATTTATTTATTTATTTACGGTATTGGGGATTGAGCCCAGGGACATTCTACCTCCGGGCTACACCCCCAGCCCTATTTTTCATTCTTTATTTTGAAATAGGGTCTCACTAAGTTGCTGAGGGCCTCACTAAGTAGCTGAGGCTGGCCGCGAACCTGCGATCCTCCGGTCTCAGCCTCCCAAGTGCTGGGATTACAAGCATGCGGCACCACGTCTGGCTGTGATTTTAAGTGTCATATAATGTTGTCAATATTTAACTATCTGCATAGCTCAGTGAATGAACACTTGCCAAATAAACAATGCAAATTGCTACAAAAATCACCTGTAGGTAAAAGGAGCCAGTCAAATGCAAGATAGGCCAACGTTTTTGTTGTTGTTTGTTTTGGTTTTTTGGTACGGGGGGGTTAAACCCAGGGGCATTCTACCTGTGAGCTACACCCCTAGCCCTTTTTATTTTTTATTTTGAAACAGGGCCTTGTCTTGGCAGGAATCTAGGATTGGTTTGTTTCTAGAGTTCACAAGGGCTTGGGTTGCCCGGCACTATCCAATCTTATTGACCATGTGGACCTGTATTTACCCATGAACTGGAGCCTTCAGTGTGGCTACCCGGCTTGGACTACTGTGCCCAGGGTAGCTTGCTGATCTTCCTGTGAGCATCTTTTGGCGTGTTGGGGTTGCACAGCAGTTGCCAACCTTCCTGCTGCTTCACACACAGTAACTAATGTCACCCCAGTCTTAACTGCTCTCAGTGGTTGTCCCACTTGCTTGTATTTGGGGGTCCACTTTGCATCAAGTTTGGTTGATTAATGTCCGTCTGCTCTTAGGCTTCACTCATCACTTCACTCTTAATTTGAAAAATGCCAACTAAGGCTCAATCAAGAATACTTAGAGCCGGGCATGGTGGCACACACTTGTAATCCCAGTACTTGGGAGACTGAGACAGGAGGATCTGGGTTTGCGCCCAGCCTCAGCTACTTAGTGAGGCCCCTCCGCAACTTAGTGAGACCCTGTTTCAAACTAAAAAATAAAATAGGGCTGGGGGTGTAGCTCGGAGGTGGAATGCTCCTGGGTTCAATCCCCAGTACTGCAAAAAAAAAGAATACTTAGGACATTTTCATGTATTTCTATAAATGTCAGTTTAAAATTATATCATGATTAAACTTACTTACTAGAAAATTAAATACAAACCTGTACTTTTTAGCTTCACAGCTTGGCAAAACTGCAGAAGTTTGATAATACATGCTCTGGACAAAGTTGTGAGAAAAGAGCCCCTCTAACACACTGCTAGTAAGGATGTAAACTAGGGCAAGCTCCGTGGAAGACAACTTGGCAAAATATAACCAATTTTCAATGTATTCAGCAATCCAGTGTCCAGTGTTTTATCCTACAAATATACTTGCATCTGTGTGAGATGATGTATGAACATTACTATTTATTTCAGCATTGATAACAATAGCAAACGTTGGGAGATAACCCAGATGTCCACCAACAGGGACTGGTTTCATAAATTATGCCATATCATTGTATGTGTGTGTGTGTGTGTGTGAGAGAGAGAGAGAGAGACAGACAGACAGACAGACACACTGTGGATTGAACCTAGGGGCATTCTACCTTTGAGCTACCTCACCAACCCTATTTTATTTTTTATAAAATTAAAAAAAAACAGACCCTAAAACAGGGTCTCGCTAAGTTACCTGTCACTGTGATCCTCCTGTCTCAACCTCCCAAGCACTGGGGTTACAGGTGTGTGCCACCATACCCAGCTATGCCATGTCATTTTAGTGGAAAGAATTAAGCTCTCATATATGCAGAAACAAAGTCTGTAAAATATTATTACAGAAAGGTTCAGAACCATGTATACGTATCATTTTGTAAAAGCAGAAATAAGGGGGAATAAAAAATGTATGCATATTCATATATATTCGCGTAAATATATTCTGGAAAAAGCATATGAAACTAATAACCAGTTACCAATTAGGGGTGGAGCATAGGGTTCAAGGTGTCTGGGGGCCAAAAGTGGGAGGGAAACTTTTTGCTGAGAATCGTTTATGGTATTTTGATTGTTCAACCATATAAATATATTACCTAATTTAAAATGTACAACTTTTTAAAATGGAAGGCTAAAAGGAATATCCTTTTAATCAACATATTTGTTAGCATCAGAATCTAGACTTACCTTCAGAAGGATGGCACGTTAAAACCAGGCTGCAAACTCCAAGCAATGGGCGCAACGCAGCTGTGTCTACATCCGTCTGAGAAGTAAATGTGATTTATAAAAGTTTAACATTCCCAAACTTGTGAGGTGAAAGTAGAATCAGATTCCCCTGAATCGTGATAGCCAGCAGCAGCACATGAGGGGCAGAGGGAGATTTGAGGAGACCACCTAGAGAAGGCAGAGAAATTTCTTAGTTCATTTGGCCTGCCTTTCTCCCTCCTTCCTTCATTGATACTAGGGATTGAACCCAAGGGCTTCTACCACTGAGCTATACCCCCAGCCCTTTTTAATTTTAATTTTGAAACAGGCTCTCACTAAGTTACTGCACACTGGCCTCAAACCTGTGATCCTCGTCTCTCAGCCTCCTAAGTACTGGGATTACAGGTGTGTACAACCATGCCCGCCATTTGAGTTTCTGTAGCGGAATACAAGCAACAGGGTGATTTCTAAACAATGGAAACTTATTTCTCACAGTTCTCCTCTGGAGGTGGATTAGGGGAGGTACCTGGGAAGGCTGGAGCCTTCCTTTTGCCCCTTGCATCACAAGATTGATTAGAAAAATAGAAAATGAAAAGTGGCATCAACAAGCATCACAGAGCACATAGAACACTCTGCTGGTGACGGCCAGGGTGAGGAAGGAAGGAGGCGGACGGGCACAAAACAGCCATCTTCCCTGACCAGCCTGGCCCACTGGGATCTCCCCCTGAGCTCCCCAGCCTTGGCCACAGTAATCAGGGCCACCACTGTGCCCAACCACAGAGGGCCCCACGCATGTGGATTCCATGTGCAGGCAGAGTCCACGCCCCTGGCTGGGCACCAGCGCGACAGGGCTGATTTTGTTTAGCTTCTGTGTGTGAGTTTGTCTTGCTATCTAAGCTAGACTGAACTCCTGGAGGGATGGGACATGTTTATACATCTTTTTATATATACGAAACCACCTAGTACCCATGCCCAGCTTGACAAATATTTGCTGATGGACGGGCAATCCAGAAATGGGGTCATCAGCTCCGAATCACAGAAAAATGGACTATTCAAGCTCATATGAGCATCTATTTTAGAGTTCTGAGAACCCAGCTCTGCCCAGCTTTGGCATCTGGTGCTAGCTAGCATTAGCCATTTACAAATGTGACCTTTCATGATACAGGGCGTCTCCCACAGCTGTGTGACATGACCCAGAGTGGCTTTCTGCCTCTGCTACCAGTCTCAGTTTCCTCTTCCCTAAAAAGGGTTCCGTAATGAACAGGGACTTTAGGAGCCACAGGCACAGCTGATGCAGTCTGCAAAGCCTGGAGTGGGAGTTGGATTAGTCGTGGTCTTAACCACTGTTTTTGCAGCCTGGGAGCCACTAGGCTCGCATGGCTCCCAGAGGCCCACAGCATTTTTCTGCATGATTTTTTTTTTTATAAAGCATGAGACCTCAAACCCATACTTGAAGACTTCTCTAATGTAAGAGGTTGAGTAGCTAAACTATATTTTATTGAGTCCATCCACGCCCGCCTACTTTCCCTTTGGTCGCTACAAGCTGTAGGAGCACGTTGGAGCACTCTCACCGCATGGTCTATGTGCTGGGCTGACCTGCTGGAATCAATTGCAAACGAGTGCAAAAAACAAAACAAGAAACAACAAAACACCTCCAAAGCAAGGAGCTGAGAAATAGAGGACTCGAGCTTTTAGTCAGTAGCTGGTGGGAGGGCCATGAGCTATTTCTCTATGATTTTGTCATTTGTAAAATGCAGGAAGAGGAACAAAAGGGTGTTCCTGCCCCACCACCCACAGCACACCTGTCTCCAGCCACGTCTCACTGTAGGTTGAAAACCAGGGAGCGTGGGAAAAGGGAGGCCTGTAAAAGAGTCACCGGCCTGCCACCCCTCTCCCCTGCCCCGGTGTCCTTGGCATAGATGGCCAAGGTCGGAACGTGTTATGGTTTGCATGTCCCCCAAAGGGTCATGGTTGGACCTTTGGCTCCCAGTGTGGTGATTTCAAGGGGTGATGGGACCTTTAAGAGGTGGGACCTAGAGAAAGGTCATTAGCACATTGTGTGTGTGTGGGGGGGGGGGGGTTGTGATGCCCTTGGAAGGGATTAAGGTAGTTTCCATGAAATCCTGGTTAATTCCCAAGAGAGGGTTGTTAAAAAAGAGCTCTGGCTCTTTTCTGTCTCTGACTTCCTGTCTCAGCTATGATTGCTCTTGCTCCTGCCCTTGTGATGTCATCTGCTGTAGGCTCTCACTAGAGTGAAGCAGAGGCTGGTGTCATATTCTTGGCCCTCCAGAACTGTGAGCTCAATAAGCCTCTTTTCTATGCAAGTTACCCAGCCTCCAGCATTCTGTTATGGCAATGGAAAATGGACTAACACCAACATCCCCTGTGGACACAGGACGGAGGGAGGTATGTTTTTTCAGAAAAGAGACTGGATATGGAACTGTTCTCCTGGCACAGTCCCCAAGTCCTCTGGTTCCGAAACTAGTGATCTAAGTTAAGAATTGATCCTTCTGTTACAAGAGAACTTTGGGATAAAGACCTGAGCTTCAAATGCCTTGAGGTAAGAGACAGCTTTCAATATCTCTGGCTCCCAGGGAGAGAAGGAGGGCCGGCAGCAGTGGGGACTAAGCATTGTCCTAAGAGGTGTGGGTCTGAGTGTGGTTCCAGCTCTACCCTCAATTCACAGACGACCTTGTTTAAGCCCCTCCACCTCCTAGAACCTCAGTTTCCCCATCTGCGTGGTAAGTGTATGGACAGGAAAGTCCAGGGTCCCCACCAGGCCTGAAGTTCAAGGATGCTCTCGAGCAAGCCTTTCTTTCCCTCTGCACCCTCTGTCTTCTGATTCCTTTCCCCCATTCATGCAGATGGGAGGCCTCGAATGTTTTTTTTTTCTGGCTGATCTTGGCTGTTTCTCTGATTGGGGCCACAGATTCCTCAACAGACATGAGGAATTTGATTGGGTATGTGTAAGGGCTTGCCCAGCTCTGAGGGCTGGTCTTCCATCAGTGTAGAGTCCCATACACAGTGGTGCTGAATGGGCTAGGCTGGGGCCCTTCCCTTTGCCTATCACAGGGCACTCATCCCTCAGGTGCCCCAGCTGTGGCTTCACCTACGGACCCACCAGACTTCTCAAGGGGACCTGTGGACATGGCTCCAGTCAAGGCCCCCAGGCAGAACCTGCTGCGGTGACGTTTTTGTGTGTATCAGCTTGAGTGAGCAACAGTCTCCATATATTCAAACACTAATGTAGGTGTTGCTGTGAAGCTATTTTGCAAATGTAATTAAAGCCCAGAATCAGTTGACTTTAAGTAAAATAGTTTATCCTAGATATTCCGGGTGGTCCTGATTCCATCAGATGAAAGGTTTTAGAAACAGCGGCTCCTCTGCAGGAGACAAAATTCTACCCGTGGACAGCAGCTTCAGCTCACATCAGAGCTGCCCTTCCTGAGAGCTGCCGTGTGGATTCAGGACTCACCCAGCCCGCCCTCACAGCTGTGCAAACCAGTCCCTTACAATCACCTCTTACTACATACCTCCCACTAGTTCTGTTTCTCTGGTGGAACCCTGACTGTGTGTCATAGTAGGCAAGAAGTATCTCAGTCTAATCTGTATTTTCAGGTTATTTCTGGAAAATATGAGATGGCCCCTAGTTCTCCAGTCCAGGAGCTCCTGACCTTGACAATGAGTGTCAAACATTTCCTAATTGGCCAGAATAAATTTGCCCCTATTCCCAGTCACATTTTGGACAAGGAAAATGAGGCTCCCAAACTCTTTTTGTCTTTGGTGGTGTATTAATATCTCACACAGTCTTGATCTTGGGATTCTTTGTAATTTAGTTTATGCCATTTTAATGGTAGAATCTCTTAAATACATCTCACTAAGAGTGAAATATTCCACCACCCTCACCATTCAATTTTGCAGCTATTGCTTAACATCTAAAGTCAAGACAGATAGCCAAGGGGAACCGTGTGTGTGAGACTCCAAGGTGTTATGTTTTAGACTTAATATGTCCCCCCAAACCTCATGTGTAGGCAATGCAGCCAGGTTCAGAAGCAGAGGCTCCCCTGAGGGAGACAAAATTCTACCTGTGGACAGCAGCATCAGCTCACACCAGAGTTCCACAGCCCGCCCTTCCTGAGAACTGCCCTATGGATTCCAGAGGTGGCATTTGGTTGGAGGAGGTGGATTGCTGGGGGCGTGGCCTTGGGGATTGTATCTGTTCCTGTCCCTGTCCCTCCTCCTCCTCTTCCTCCTCCTCCTCCACTTCCTCCTCTCCTCTCTCCTCTCTTCTCTCTTCAATCTCTCTCTCTCTCTCTCTCTCTCTCTCTCTCTCTCTCTGTGTCTCTCTCTGTCTCTCTCTCCCCCCTTCCCACCACCTTGAGCTGAGGGTGGCTTTTCCTCTTCCACCATGCCTAAAGCTCTGCCACCCCACCATTTTTGCCACCATGAGCTGGTTGACCACGGACTGACCTCTGAAACCTTTGAAATCATCAATGCTTTCTTCCTCTTAAGTTGTGTTTGTCAGGTATTTTGGCCACAGCAATGAAAAGGCTGAGCAAAACACAGGGAATAGAGGACTCTGTGCCTGTGAACTCTAGTGAGCCTGCATATTAGGAGAACGTAGGGAATCTTGGGAGAGTGAAATCAAAGAACCCAGAATCCTTTGCTTCTTCATTTCCAAGATACACATTTTTTGTTTGTTTGTGTACTGGGGATTGAACCCAGGGGCGGTTCTACCTCTGGGCTATACCTCCAGCCCTATTTTTTATACTTCATTTTGAAACCGGGTCTCACGAAGTTGCAGAGGGCCTCACTAAGTAGAGAGAGAGAGAGAGAGAGAGAGCTGAGGCTAGCCGCGAACCCGGATCCCCCGGTCTCCGCCTCTCAAAGTACTGGGATTACAAGCGTGCACCACCACGCCCAGCCCCTATTTTATTTTTTTATGTTGAAACAGGGTCTCACTAAGTTGCTGAGGGCCTTGCTAAGTTGCTGAGGCTGGCCTTGAACCTGTGATCCTCCTGTCTCTGCCTCCCAAGGACTGGGATTATGGGTATGCACCACCATGCCCAGCCAAGATCTCAGCTTTTAAGCATCTCTCTTCACCCTACAAATATGGACTTGCCAAATACCTGGGCTGTAATTTGAAAAAATAATAAACACTGAATATTGCATTAAGCTTCTCCTGGTGAGCAGGGGATGGGCAGGATGTGTTAACCTTTTCGTCTAGTTTATACGTTGGAGAATATTTTCCTTTGAAGTCTAAGAGAAGCATATGAGCCCAGCAGACCCTTCTTCAAGGAGTCCTGTGCTGTGCTGGGAATGGTTGGCTCCCCTGCATCCAGAACAATGGACAACAGTTGAAAATTGCATAGAAGACATGACAGTTGACCTGTGTCTTCTGCTTCTGGACATTTCCAGGCCATGAGGTTCAAGGGCTGGCTGAACTACAGTGAGCAGGAGACCCTGAAGTAGGCTGCGGCCCTCTGGTATGCAGCCATGAAGGAAGGCTGGGCCTGCTCCTGTCTGGAACCACCTTCACCCCACCCTGCAGGGTGCAGCTCTTCCTCCTTTCCTTGGCACACCCATTTTCTTCTGGCCTCTGACTTGTGTTGACAGTAAGAGGAACTGGCTGCTTCATGATGGAACTTCCTATTGCCTATCCCAGCATCCACCCCATACCTGGGGCAGCTGCCAAGAAAGGGCCTGTCTGGGCCTGGTGGATGGGAGGCCGGCGAGTGGTGTGGCCTCCGCTGGCATCTTGCTGAGCACTCTGGTACTGACTCATCTTTTGCCTCCACAGCTTGGGGTCAGAAAAGGAGAGCCCAGCTCTGGGCGGGCAAGATCACTGACCCTTGGACAGCCTGGGGTTCCTGCCCTCAAGGCTGGTAGGGTGCTCCTGCTTGGGAGACTAGGCTGGTCTCATGGTAACCACGAGCCGGGGTGTCTGGGAAACTGATCACTTAGCGTGATGCAGCCTAACTGGCCTTTTGGGGGCGCTGGGAGATGAGACTGAAGAGCAGGGTGAAGGTTAGGGGCATACACACGATGGAAGCTTGCAACTGGGGTGGTATTTTAGAAAAATATGAATATGCTTTTCTCATTTGCCTTTCTGAGTATGTGATATACTCTGGGTAATTTAAAGGGAGATTAAGATTGTTCTAGGACTATAAAAAGAAAACATTAAGATTCACCTTCTGATATTCAAAATAAGAGTTTCATAGTTTTGTTGATACATAATTGAGATACAGTAAACTACACATATTTAAAGCATACAGTTTGGTGAGTTTTGATGTCAGTACACATCTGTGAAATGGACATCATACTCAAGACACTGAACACACCCACCACACCCAGAAATTGTCTTGCTCCCCCCCCTTGGTTCCCAGGCAACCCTTGATTTGCTTTCTGTCATTATAGATTAATTTGCATTTTCCAGGATGTTATGTAAATGAAATCATACAGTATTAACACATGTCTTGTCTGCTTTCTTTCACTCTGTATAATTACTTTGAGACTCGTCTTTGTTGTTGCACAAATCAATAGGTCATTTCTTTTCTTGCTGAGTAAAATTCCATTTTCCAGATAGAGCACACTTTATCTGTTTACCAGTTAACGAACGTTTGGTTGTTTCCAGTTTTTGACTGTTACAAATAAAGCTGCTGTGAACCTGTGTGTAAAAGTCTTTGTGAGGAGATATGCTTTCATTTCTTTTGGGAAAGTGCTTAGGAGTGGAATGGCTGGGTCATATCAATTTTTTTGAAAAATAATATATGTGGTAAGATATCGCAAAGGAAGGAGGAGGTTGCCTCTTGAAGGGGGGAACTAAGAAGATTGGAAACAGGGAAGAAAGGTGTGTGTGTGTATGTGTGTGTGTGTGTGTGTGTGTGTGTGTGTGTGTGTGTGTGTGTATTATATACACACATATTTTTTCATTCTTTTCCCTTCAGTATTTGTAAGTTTTAGGGCAAATGCAGAAGCAGCCTTGGCCACATCCCAGCTCCCCCTGCCAGAGCCAAGTCCAGCCTTCACATCAAGGCTGCAGGCTCAGGCAGCCATTCTGGACCATAGGCAAGGCCACTGGGGATGGGCAGGGGTGACAGCTGTACTCTGGAGCATCATGGAGAGGATCCAAGAGTGCAACCCACCCTGTGTCATGGGATGGACCACTTATGCCAGGGACCAGGAGAGAGAGCTGGAGCTCCGAGGAGGGGGAGGGGCTGCGAGAGCCAGGATGAGAGGGAGCCAGCCAAGGAGCCCCACAGGCTCACCACACAGTGCCTTTGGCTTTGCAGGCAAGTCCTGGCTGCTCACCACTTGTCCTCAGGCTGGGGGTGATGACATGGTCTCCCAGGCTTCGAACCTCACTCAGCGAAACCTCTTTCTGGCTACATATACCTTACCTATACCCTGTGTGATATCCTGTGTGACCTTCTGGGTTTGCAGATCTGTGTAAAGAGAACTCCTTCTCGATCTGGGTTCGCGGCCAGCCTCAGTTCGTGCACGCGTGCGCAGGCGCGCGCGCACACGCTCTCTCTCTCTTTATCTTTCCCTGTCTCTCTCTCTCTCTGTCTCTACTTAGTGAGGCCCTCCACAACTTCGTGAGACCCGATCTCAAAATAAAGTATAAAAAAATAGGGCCGGGGGCGTAGCGCGGAGGTAGAACGCCCCTGCGTTCAATCCCTGGTACCACAAAAAAAAAAAAAAAAGAGAACTCCTTCTCCCAGTGCTTCTGCGGAGGAAATCCCTGCAGGGGGAACAGGTGAACCTCTGCTTTTCCTGCTCTTTAAGAAGATTTTGACTCCACAGTAATAGGGCTTTGCTTAAAGAAGAGAAAAAAAGGAAGGAAGGAAGGAAGGAAGGAAGGAAGGAAGGAAGGAAGGGAGAAAGGGAGAGAGGAGGGGGGAGAAAAGAGGGAGAGAGAAAGAGAGAGAGAGAAGGAGGAGGAGGAGAAGGAGGAGGGAACGGAAGGAAGGAAGGGGAGGGAGGGAGGGAAGAAAGAAAGAAAGAGAAAAGAAAAAGAAAGAAAGAAAGAAAGAAAGAAAGAAAGAGAGAGAGAAAGAGAAAGGAAAGAAAGAGAGAGAGAGAGAGAGAGAGAGAGAGAGAGAGAGAAAGGAAAGAAAAGAAAGAAAGGCAGCATGTGTTGCAAATTCCGGCTTCGCATATGGTAGTAGTTATTGGCATGTCGACATCCACTGTATAATTCCAAATTCCTCCAGCCCTCTGTCCTCTTTCCCAGGCTCCTATCACCCTGCCCACTTCTCCTGCTTCTGACTTTCTACGGAGTTCTAGAGTGACCCTCCTCCCTGCTTCTCAGTCTCAGCCTGCCCACTCCCTCCATGGCCTTCCCAAAGCAGTGAGCGGAGGCCCCCAGCCAGCTGCCTCTCGCTCACTCAACCCAGGCTCATGTTGAGGGAGGCCTTTGGGTTCTGTTTCTTGTATTGGAGTTTCTTGTTTTGGGGGTGGAGGAATTGTTTAATGGATTTTCCCCCCTCTTTTGCTGAAACTAACATTTCATGGTTCAGGACCCTGTCAAGAATCAAACACTGAGGCAGGGCGTGGTGGCGCACGCTTGTAATCCCAGTACTTTGGGAGGCGGAGACAGGAGGATCCGGGTTCGCAGTCAGCCTCAGCTCTCTCTGTCTCTGTCTCTGTCTCTCTCTTTCTCTCTCTCTCTATCTACTTAGTGAGGCCCTCCGCAACTTCGTGAGACCCGGTTTCAAAATAAAGTATAAAAAATAGGGCTGGGGGTGTAGCACGGAGGTAGAACGCCCCTGGGTTCAATCCCCGGTACCGAAAAAAAAAAAAGAATCAAACACTGACTTCCAATAATATCAAAGGGAAAAGTTAATAAAGAACTTTGTCCCACTTGCCTAGCAGTTTTTTAAAATGTCTTTAAAAACAGCCTTAGCTGGGCGTGGTGGCACACGCTTATAATCCCACTACTTGGGAGGCTGAGACCAGAGGATCCGGGTTCGCCGCCAGCCTCAGCTACTTAGTGAGGCCCTCCGCAACTTAGTGAGACCCTATTTCAAAATAATAAAAAAAATAGGGCTGGGGGTGTAGCTTGGAAGTAGAATGCCCCTAGGTTCAATTCCTAGTACTGAAAAAAAAAAAAAGGATGGGGCTGTAGCTCAGGGGTAGATTGCCCCTGGGTTCAATCCCCAGTGCCACAAAAACAAAACAAAGAAGGCTTTTCTTTTTTTAAATTGTAACCTAAAACTAAATTCTCGTTTATTCCCTGAGCTCTGTTAAGAGGCTTCAGCACATTTTTGTGTCGTCTGAGAAAAGTCCAACTTGTGTCCTCACCTGCTCACATCAGTTGTCAGGCACCACATTCCAAAACACAAATATCATCAAAGCCACCTAGAGCTTCCATTCTAAAACCGCCAGAAGTGACTTGAACACCTGCCCCCCCAGGCAGTGCGCAGTGTCCCCCAGTTCCTGCCGCCTTCTTTCTGTGTCATGTCCAAAGATCACAGAGCGCCTTGACCGTTCTGTGACCCAGCCACCTGCAGGCTTTTCCCAGCATGCTTAAGCCCAAGCCTGGACCTTGAACATTCCCAGGCGCTGATAAAGATGTTGAGGTTGCTGCCCACAGCCCTGAAAGAAGCCGGCCCCGGCCCTGAGCCAAAATTCCCTAAACTCTCATATAAACCCCACACCCTGACCCCTGGCTGCAGACACGCCCAGGTAGAACACCCCTTCCTCCCACGGTCTGTCCTGAGGATACACTACAGCACTCAGCAAGTAGGTTCCCCTAATACATGCTTCGGCTGATCACCCCAGAGATTAGTGCCTCTTTCTTTGGAATCCCATCAGGCCCCATCTCTGGATGGTTTGGGGCACTCCCTTGTGGGAACTCCCCTGCTATAGCTTTTGGGGTGACTCCGGCCAGGGGTTCAGCAGGACAATACACAAAGAAATCCCCAGATGGACCCCTCAATCCCACGTTCTGTTGAGCTTTCCCACTAGAGGCAGAAGTAAGGTGTCTGTTGCATGATCTTGTCTGGTGTGTGGGCAGACACACCGGTCTCCAATCCACTCAGATGTCCTTTATGCTGCTATTCAAGCTAAAGCATCCTTGGGTGCCTCTGGCCCTCTGTCTCCTACCCTCGTTGGCATGGGTCGCCTCCAGAGTATGTTTCACAAGTGTCCCCTTCTCTCCATCTCCAATGCCATCTCTCCAATCCAGGCCGCCATCTTGTTACCAGAGTATGCAATTGCTTCCTGACTTGTCTTTCTGCTTTTGCCTGTGGCAGGAAAAATTCACTAAAACGTTCTCTAATAGCCGGGCGTGGTGGCGCATTACAAGTACTGGCTTGTAATCCCAGTACTTGGGAGGCTGAGACAGGAGGATCACAGGTTCACGGCCAGCCTCAGCTACTTAGTGAAGCCCTCCGCAACTTAGTAAGACCTTGTTTCAAAAACAAAGAATAAAAAATAGGGCTGGGGGTGTAGCTCGGAGGTAGAATGCCGCTGGGTTCAATCCCCAGTACCGCAAAAAAAAAAAAAGTTCTCTATTTTTCCCTTCCTTGCTTCGCTCCCCTGCCCCCATATCATTTTCCAAGCAGGTAGACAGTCTTTATAATCTCGCATTCCTGGAGTTATAGAAAGGCTGTAAAGCAGATATTATGGTGTCTCTGCATTTGCAGAAGTCTGCGTCAGAGATGGCTTTGGGCCAGGGGCCCTGGTGCATGTGGGGAGAGAGAGTATGTACCTGGATGGAATGTGGCATTAGGGCCAGAGATGAGGTTTTCCCAGATTGGGAAGGGAGAGAGTTCCGTGGCTCCAGAGAACAGTGAAGAGCCAGGCAAGGGACCAGGTTAGAGGCCTCAGAGGGGCCCAGATCAGAGAGTTTGCAGCCTGGGAGCCAAGGAAAGGAATGTCACCAGCAGCTGAGGCAAAGTCATAATTGCATCATAGTAGTCTTGATCACCAGGGCGCCTGCTGTCACCAAGCCAACTAGAGGCCCTTGCCCTGATGCCTGAGTGCCAAACAAGGATTCCCTTGTGGTCCTGAAAAGGGAAGGAGAAGGAGTCTCAGTAAGGACATTTTAGGAAAGAAGGAGCATAAGGCAGAGTTAGACTGAGCTTCCAGGAATAAAGTGATAGTTCTTCTAAAGACCTAAATGTGGACCAAGAGTTGTACATGTGATGCATGTAGGGTGACCAGTTGTCCCAGTTTTCTCGGGGAGATGTTCCCCAGGACATATGATTTTTAGTGCTGAAATCGAGAAAATTCTATGCAATTTGAGATGAATTATTCACCTTACAGAATAGTAAAGTTTAAAAAAAATCAGGCTAGGCGTGGTGGCGCATGCTTGTAATCCCAGTACTTGGGAGGCTGAGACAGGAGGATCGCAGGTTCAAAGCCAGCCTCGGCAACTTAGGGAGGCTCTCAGCAACACAGTGAGACCCTGTTTCCAAATAAATAAAATTGGCCAGGGGGTGTAGCTTGGAGGTAGAATACCTCTGGGTTCAATCCCCAGGACCAAAAAAAAAAAAAAAAATCAGATCACAAAATGTCCCTTATTCAAATCCAAACTCCATATCACAACCTCCAAGCCCCTTTGTGATCTGGGTCCTGCCTCCCTGCTCTCTCCGTTTCCCTCAAGTACCCGTTGGCCTCCCTCCTTTGCATCCAGCCTCCCTGCCTCCACTCTGTCACGTTGGCCAACAGGCCAAGTTTACTCCAATCTCAACCTGTAGCCTTTGGACCACCATCACCTCTTTTCCTGATTCTTCTCAAACGGGTCTCCTTCCCCTGCAGACCTCAGCTCAGAGAAACTACTCTCCCAGCCTCTCTAAAGTAGTTTCACACTGTGGCTCAGTCTCCCTCTATCTACCCCCCTCTTTAATGTACTCATGGTCCTTGTCACCGGTGGGAAGCAGCTGCCTTGCATACTTGTCTGTCTGCCCCTTGGAAGCTCCAGGAAGGCAGGAACCCCATCCGGGACTCTGGCTCAGGGTCTTCTTTACACAAAGTTGGTGTTCATGAAACACTTGCCCAGACTACTGCACACAAACAAAAACAAGAAGGCTTTAACTTTTCTCTTTTCTTATTTTACTCAAGAAGAATTATAGCTGGGTGTGATAGCACACACCTATAATCCTAGTACTTGGGAGGCTGAGCCAAGAGGATCGCAGGTTCAAGACAAGCCTCAGCAACCTAACAAGAGTGATACCCTGTTTCAAAACAAAAAATTTTAAAAGGGCTGAGGGTATAACTTGAAGGTAGAATGTCTCTGGAGTCAATCCCTAGTATGAAAAGGAGGAGAAGGAGGAGGAGGAGGAGAAGGGAGG
>PVJS01004985.1:0-66309 GCA_004027185.1 Glis glis
TACTTTGGGAGGCTGAGACCGGAGGATCCGGGTTCGCGGCCAGCCTCAGCTCTCGCTCTGTCTCTGTCTCTGTCTCTCTCTGTGTCTCTCTCTCTCTCTCCTTAGTGAGGCCCTCCGCAACCTCGTGAGACCCGGTTTCAAAATAAAGCATAAAAAATAGGACCGGGGGCGTAGCACGGAGGTAGAACGCCTCTGCGTTTAATCCCTGGTCCTGCAAAAAAAAAAAAAAAATAAATAAATAAATAAATAAATAAATTTTCAAAATAGTTTCTTATGATCCTCTGGTTTTCTCCACTATCTGTGGTGATGTCCCCTTTTTCATTTCTGATTTTGGTATCCTGGGTTGATACTCTCCTTCTTTTGGTTAGGTTAGCTACTAGCTTGTCAATCTTGTTAATCTTCTCAAAGAACCAGCTTTTTGTTTTTTTGATTCTTTGTATTGTTTTCTTATTCTCTATTTCATTAATTTCTGCTTTGATTTTATTAATCTCCTGCCTCCTCCTGGCCTTGGGATTTGACTGCTCCTATTTTTCAAGATCCTTGAGGTGTGTCATTAGGTTATTTATTTGGATGTTTTCTTTTTTTCTTATGTGGGCACGAAGTGTGTAAATTTTTCTCTTAACACTACTTTTAAAGTGTCCCATAGATTTGGGGATGTCATGTCTCTCTTTTCGTTTAATTCCAGGAATTTTTTTATTTCTCCCCTTATTTTTCTGATCCATTCCTTGTTCAGAAATGTATCATTCAGTCTCCATGTACTAATGTGATTACCTTTAGTCTTCCTGTTGTTAATTTCCAGTTTCATTCCACTGTGATCTGAGAAGATGCAGGGAACTATATCACATCTTTTGAACTTGCTTGTACTTGCTTTGTGACCCAGTATGTGGTCTATTTTGGAGAATATTCCATGAGCAGTTGAGAAAAATGTGTATTAAGTTGTTGCTGATTGAAATAATCTGTATGTTTCTATTAGATCCATATAGTCTATGGTTTTCTTTAGGTCTGAACAATCTTTATTCATCTTTTGTCGGGAGGATCAATCTAGTGCCATAGTGGTGTGTTGTTCCTTTTATTAGTAAGAAGTGACTCGCTTTGTCTCTTCCATGTGTTTTAGCTTAACGTCTGTTTTGTCAGATATAAGCGTTGCTACATCTGCTTGTTTTCAATCTCTGTTTTAATGGTATATCTTTTTCCATCCTTTTACCTTTAGTGTATGAGTATCTTTGGATAGAAGGTGAGTTTCTTGTAAGCAGCATATAGTTGGGTTATTCTTTTTAATCCACATTGCCAGTCTATGCCTTTTAATTGGGGAGTTGAGTCCTTTGACATTCAATGTTATTATTGAGATATGATTTTTGTTTCCTATTATTTTGAGTTCTATATTCTGTTTGCTGAAAATCTCCTTGTTTAGTTGCCTACCTGGTGGAGTTCACCTCTCTTGTGGTTCTGAAAATTGCTTGTTTTTCCTTCTTTGTGATTTATTCCTTTTAGGATTTTCTCCAGTGTTGACTTGGTCCTCATGAATTCTTTAAGTGTTTGTTTATCACGGAACATTTTTATTTCTCCATCAATTTTAAATGATAGCTTTGCTGGATGTATCAGTCTTTTTTGGAAGTTGTTTTCTTCCAGGGTCTGGAGTACTTCATACCAAACCCTCCTTGCATTCCTGACTTGGATTGAGAAGTCTGGGGTGATTTTTATTGTTTTGTCCCTGTATGTCACCCATTCTTTTGTTCTTGTGCTTTTAGAATTCTTTGGCCTCTACATTAGACATTTTAATTATTGTGTGGTGTGGGCAGGTCCTTCTTTGGTCCTGTCTTAACGGTGTTCTATTTGTCTCCTATATGTGAATATCCACATCCTTTTCTATGTTCAGAAAATTCTCTGATGTAATTCTTTGAAGAGGTTTCTTATACCCTTGCTCTGTGTTTCTAAACCTTCTTCGATGCCTTTTATCCTTAAATTAGGACTTATGGCCAGGTGTGTTGTAATATCTTCTGTATATCGTTGACTGTGTTTTCAGTTTTGAATGAACTGTCTTCTAGGAGTGATACCCT
The DNA here is from genome assembly GCA_004027185.1 of Glis glis. Classification (NCBI taxonomy): domain Eukaryota; kingdom Metazoa; phylum Chordata; class Mammalia; order Rodentia; family Gliridae; genus Glis; species Glis glis. The sequence continues at coordinate 2,058 of PVJS01004985.1, forward strand.
GTTTTCCATGTGGTCGAGTCTTTCTAGAGTTGGTTTCTTTTGCAGTCTTTAATTTGTTTATTGAGTCCTTCATTTCATTTAGTGTTTCTTTCTGAATCTTTCTTAGAGCCTCAATTTCCTCCTTCATATCCTCTATGCTTTCTTTGAGGCCTTTCATCATTCTGAAGATCAAAATTCTGAATTCTACCTCTTGCATTTCCTGTATGTCAGTATTAGTAATCTCACTTGATGCATTGTGAGTGTTTCTTGTTTCTTCACTGTTCCTCATTCTCGTATTTTCGGTGTTTTCGATTTTGTGTTTCTGTTGCCTCCGCTTCATCTTCCTTTCTATGTATGAGACTTCTTGATGGGCCCTGTAGACCCAAATGGGTCAGTGCTCTGAAGGCTGTGGTTCCCTCCCGCCTGGTTGACAGGGGAGTGGCGTGTGTGTGTGTATGGGGGAGGGTCATGCAGGTTCCGGAGCTCGGGTGTTGGAACGTGAGGCGTACTTCAAGGTGCAGTGTTGGATGTGGGCTCCGAGGCGTGGGTGATGTTGCCAGGAGATGCCCAGTCTCAGAGGAGCAGGTGCTGAGGGCCACCCAGGGACCCACAGGGTACACATGTGCTCTGGGTCTCGCTAGAGGTTGCCCAGGCTCTGATGTGCACCCTGCCTATCTCGTGTGGGCCCAAGTGGGTTGGTCCAAGCGGACTCTGGGTTTCAGTTGCCAGAGGTTGCATGGGCGCTGAGGAACGGCACAAAAGATTGCATGCGGGCCCTAGTGAGGTGCATGTGCTCCTGGGCCTCGGGTGGTAGCGCCGGAGCCTGCGCTAGCACTGAGGCAGCCTGGAGGGTTGCACAGGTCTCGGGTGGTGGCTCCGGAGTGTAGCCAGTCTCTGAAGCGTGGCACAAAGGCTCCCGCACAGGTGATAGAGGTGCAGTTTCTAGGTCTCAGGTAGCAGCATCATAGGGCGTGGTGGTCCGAGGCAGAGCTAGGAGGGCCACCTGGGTGGCTGCTTTGGAGTCTGAGGCAGAATGCAGGGACCACCTGGGTAGCGTGGGATTGCGCAGCTGGCCGCCTGGATCGCGCGGGATGGTGCAGCTGGCCTAGGTGGAGCGCAGGGGTCACCCGGGTCAGGCAGGACAGCTTGGCTGGCTTAAGTGGAGCACAGGTGGCAGCCCTTGTTGTGTGGGGCATTGCAGCTGGACTAGGTGTAGTGCAGGGGTCCTCCCGGGTCACACGGGATGGCATGGCTGGCCTAGGTTGAGCACAAGGGGCCATCCTTGTCGCACTGGATGGTGTGGCTGGTCTAGGTGGAGCACAGGGGGCTGCCCTTGTTGCGTGGAACTACGCGGCTGGTCTAGGTGGATTTCTTTGGTCCGTGCTTGTCATGGGGATGGTGGGGCGCAGGGAGCCGCCTTTGTCGCACGGGATAGCGCAGCTGGTCTAGGTGGGGTGCAGGGGGATGCCCTTCTCGCCCAGATGGCCGAGCGCAGGGGACCACCCTTTTCGCGTGGGACGGCGCGGATTGGCTAGGTGGAGCGCATGGGGCCCCCCTTGTCGTGGGGCATGGCTCAGCTGGTCTAGGTGGAGTGCAGGAGAAGGCGTGGCTCATTTAGGTGGAGCAGGGGCTGCCCTTGTTTTGTGGGATAGTGGAGTGCAGGGGACTGTCCTTGTCGTGCGGGATGCCACGGCTGGCCTAGGTGGAGTGCAGGGGACCAAGCTTGTCGCGTGGGATGGTGTGTCTGACCTACGTGGAGCGCAGGATGGGGGGCGCCCGGATCCTGGCTGGCGTGGGGCTCTGATGCTGGGTGTTGGGGATCGTGTGGGCTTGTAGCGTGGTGGGGGGCAGGTGAGTGACTCTGGAGGGAGCACGCACTAGGGCAGTCTGAAGAATTTTCACAATTTGCTCTTGGGATGGCCCCACCACTCACAAAACTCTGCTCTGGTTTCTCCTCCCGATTTTTTGGCGGCGCCGGGAATTATAGCCCTGGCTGTAAGGTTCGGGGTAAGATGGCTCCTTACCAATCCTGCCAACACGGGATTGCAGCTTTCTGTGGGAATCTGCAGTTGGTAGGCTCTGTGTCTGTTTAGTCATACTTGGGTTGCTGGATTTGGGGTTTTGGTTCTTATTGGCTGTGTGATGTTGTTTAGTTCTGTGCCCCTGAGGCGATTTTGAGACAGGCTCGTTCAGGGGCTCCTATTCAGTCATCATCTTGAATCCTACTCCTACTTTTACTCTTGAGTCTGCTCAAATGGGGAGACAAGTATTTCTTTCCATCTGTTCAGAGTGTGGACTACTTGAAGGATATTTGGTAGGTATTGTGTGAAAGATTGTTTTCTTCTTGCAATATCTAAATGCTATTCTTTTATAGAAGTACGCATCTTCTACTCTCAATTCGTGCCAACTCACCAATTGAGAATCTTAGTGGCCATTCTCTGGAGAGATTACCAAAGTCACTTCTGTAGCTCATAGGGAATTGATTACATGGGGACCTACTGAAAAACAAGAGGAAGGTCTGCTATTATTGTCCTCTAAATGACAGGAGTCTGAGTTCACATGTGTTATGGTTTGTATATAGATCGTCACCTGGAAAAACTCATGTATTGGCAATGCAAAAAATGTCTAGAGGTGAAATTTTTGTATCATGAGGGTTCTAATCTCATTGGTGAGTAAATTCATTGATAAATTCATGGATTTATTGGGTGGTAAGATAGGCAGGTAGAATGTGACTGGAGGAGGTGGATCACAGGGTGTATAGACTTGGGACATATATATATGTCCATATATATACATATATATATATGTGAAGGACATATATATATATACATATATATATAATATATATATATATGTCCTTCATTCCCTCCCCTGTGATTCTTCTCCTTCCATCCACCATGCACTGAGCTTTGCATATGTGACCCAGCCTAACATGGACTGAAGCCTCTGTAACCTCCAGAGCTGTGAGCAAACAAGTAATTCTTCCTTCCTCAAAGTGTGGTCATCAGGTATTTTGGTTCACAGCAAGGAGAATGCTGACTGAAACAACTTGAATGTGGCTTAGACCAATGCTGAGAGGCATAAGAGGGTACTGTTTTGGGACCAAAGGCATTTCACCAAAGGCATTCCTCCAAGAGTAAACTACAAAAACTCTGTGTGTTATTTGTCTACATATAGGTATATGCCTCAAAGGATATCATGCAGGTTTGTTAGAATTTTTAAAGTTTCATTAAATGAATATCCTTTGATATGAAGTCTTCCTATACTTTTTTTTTCTCTTGATAGTGTTACAAAATTTAATTAACGCTATTGCTTGTGGCTGTAGTAAATTCCTTTTCAAGGCTATTTAATGTTTCATGGGGTGAATTCATCATTCTATTGATGGCCGAATTGTTCCAAGTCTGCACTTATGCAGTGCCTCTTGAATATTCTTAACTCCTAGAAAGATGAGCTAAAGCTTATTCATGAATGTAATTTCTGGGCCATAGAGTATATGAATTTTAAACTTTGAAAAAATTGTCAAAATATATCTACAATGCATTTTCAACATATTTATACCAAATTGCATTCAGATCAGCTATTCATGAGATCATATTAATGCAAATTATCCCCAACATTAGAGATTTTACACTGCATAATGTAACAAAATATTTAACAGAATCATTTTTAAAATAGCTGCTCATCCTTGACATTTTAAACAGGCAGTCTACATTTCAAAATATTTTATTTTTTACTGGTTTTATCCTTAAGTAAAAAACTTTATGATTCAGTTCATCACTATTTAATCTCAAATTTAAAATATGGTAGCAAAGATTTTGAATTTCCCCCACTAAATCATTTGCCCTTTGGAATAGCAGCAAGAATTTCATACAGTGTTATATTTGATGGAAAATTGTGTACTGGGCTGCTTTGAGAAAATTTATAATATTTGTGCTTCCAGCTTCAAAACAGCTCATAAAATTTGATAAAAATTTTTGGAGTAAATAGCCATACTATTACTAATATCTCTGAAGAATCTTCAAAAAGTCCTGGTATAAGAAAGTTGTTGGCTTCTCTGGTACTGCCCATCATTTTTTGAAAGCTACTATTTGATCACATTTTAATTTTCACCTTCAATGTGTACTATTATTTCTGCAATAGTCACTCCTATTATTTTCACAGCCACACAAAATAGGCTTTATTTTTTCCAAAATATTGTATCCATCTTATTAGAATAATGGAGTTGTGTGTACAGCTCAGTGGTAGAACACTTGCCTAGCAGGAGAGAGGCCCTGGGTTTGATCCCTTGCACCACAAACCAAAAAACAGAAAAGAAACATTTAAGAGTTTAGTCCTCTAATGTATTTGTTTCAAGTTTTTTTAACTTTTATAAAAGAACTATATGTACTTTTATTTAGCTGCATGAAACTATCATACTATGACAAACAAAATGGGGAGACAGTCAAATTGTAAATTTTCTAAGTAATCTCGTTATTCAGTCTAACTCATGAAGCTTTTGCATGAGCGGTCTTAGATATTCTCTGAAGGATCCTAACAGTGACATCAATCTGTCTACCTAATATTTTCATTACAATAGCAATAGCAAAACATTTAATATGATTTATTTTCTGGTAGAACGGTATTTTCCTCAACTTGTATTGTGAAAGTTTCCTGTGAGCACTGAAAGTGTGTTTTAGTTTCTTTTTCTGTTTTGGCTACTCCGACAACTCCTCCCTTGATTCTATGGAGTATGTTGGCCATCACTGCTTGGTGGCTGTTTCTTCTGCTCTTTCCTTCCACTTGAGCATCTGTCAAGTTTCCAAATCTACTGCTCATCTTCTTCCATTCTCTGCCTTCTGCTCACACCTACTCACTGACTCTTCTATATTTACAGCTTGGCCCCAGTCTCATGACTGCAATGCAGACCCATAGGTCAACACTTCTGAAATCCATCCCGCACGTGGGTCATTCTATTTCCCCAAAATATGCAGATGACTTTCCACCTGCATTTGAAAGTGCAGAGCGATGGTCTTGAGAGATGACATAGGATGAGCTCCCGATGCCCCAGCACTCATGCCTGAGCACCTTAAGCCTTCTGCTGATTTGCTGACAATTTTGTTTCACTGGATCCTGAAAATGAAATCCCATCTCAGCTGCTGTGTCCTCATGTTCAGCCCCAGGCTTGGCAAGGAGACAGGGGACCCAGGAAACTTGTGTGGATGATTTAATGAAAGAAGAAGACAAAATAGTAGAGGCAAAGAGTCCAAATAAAAATGTATTGGGAGATATTCCTGTGATCTTTGTCTTCACCAAGTAAACACAATATTCTGCAAATTCCTGTTTTCACCTATACAACTTGCAGTTGACATACTCTGAAAGCGCAGGACCAGGCTGGTCAAGTCTGGACTTCCCGGCTTGGGGATTAAACATAGGAAGGTCAATCTCACCTGGACCAGAGCCATCCATGCTCCTATGGAACATTATGTTCTATATTATTTATCCACAGCTGGTGCTGGGAAAGGTCGTCCTCTGCCACTCCCTGCCCATGAAAGCCACCTGTGTAGTCCCTGGCACCTTTCTCTTCCAAGGTATCTGCACCATTCCTTTCTACATTCACCAGCTAGACCATCAGGGGAGCCCTGATCCTCCAAAGAACGCGGGAGCACAATGGGGTGGGAGCAAATGGGAGGGGAGCGTTCCACCGCCAGAGTCTGAATTATAATCCATAGCCCATACCTATTTTGGCTTTTAACAGAGAAAATTATGACCATTTTTTTTAAAGTACCAGGGATTGAACTCAGGGGCATTCTACCTCTGAGCTACATCCCCAGTCCTATTTTATTTTGAAACAGGGTCTCGCTAAGTTGCAGATGACCTGACGAAGTTGCTGAGGCTGGCCGCGAACCTGCGATCCGCCTGTCTCAGCCTTCCAAGTACTGAGATTACAAGCGTGCGCCACCATGCCCAGCTGCCATTTTTGCTTCATTGGATCCTGATTTTGTGGATTCTTACTTTGCATACATATTTGCTTTATGCATAAAAAGAAACATGAGAAAAACAATGGCAGCACATCAGGTGTTGTTTCTGAGAGGTGAAGGCAGGGCAATAGGGGATGGGGAGAGCAGGTGGGGGAGGGCTCCTCCCCCCACGCTCACAGGTGAACTGACTGTCAGGGTTTACGGAATGTCATAAGAAGCAACATGGGGCTGGGCCTGGTGGCACATGCCTGTAATTTCAGTACTTGGGAGGCTGAGATAGAAGGATCACAGGTTGAGGCCAGCTTCAGCAACGTAGTAAGACACTCAGCAACCTAGTGAGACCCTGTTTAAAAGAAAAAAAATAAAGAGGACTGCGGTGTAGCTCACAGGTAGAACGCTCCTGGGTTCAATCCCCAAGTATCAAAAAATAATTGACATGGGCACACAGAGCAGTGGCGGATGCCACATTGCGGGGCCCCGAGAGCCCTCCTCAGTGACAGGGGGTGCAGGTGAAGGTGCGAGGGACACCAGGAACTTGCAGCTCTTGCCACAGCAGAGGTGCTTTTCCCTATAGGGCTTCTCTCTCCATGGAAGGAGAGCATGCATGAGACTCCAGCACCTGCCATTCAAAAGAGGGTCACCCAGCCAGGCGTGGTGGCGCACGCTTGTAATCCCAGTACTTTGGGAGGTGGAGACCGGAGGACCCGGGTTCGCGCCCAGCCTCAGCTACCTAGTGAGGCCCTCCGGAACTTTGTGAGACCCGGTTTCAAAATAAAGTATAAAAAAATAGGGCCAGGGGTGTAGCGCGGAGGTAGAACGCCCTTGGGTTCAATCCCCGGTACCGCAAAAAAAAAAAAAGAGGGTCACCCTTACGGAGGCACAGAGGCAGCCCCACATCAAGTGGGGAAACTGTCCATGTCCCGGTCTGGTCTCCCTGGATACAGCCACTGAGTACCTTAGTATTGTCTTTCCAGTTCGATCCCTAATTTAAAATAGAAACGAAATATTTTAACTCTTTCGCATGCCTTTGCCAGCTAACAATTTAGCTCTTGAAAAAATGGAAGGATTGTTACGAGCCTCAAACTTATTCAGAAGTCAGAATGGAAATCCAGAAGATGGGTTTCTAAATAAGGAAAAGTTGTCCTTACATTTTAAGTATAAACTGTGGATCTGCAGATACTGATGCCCTCTCAGTTTACCTAAAAAGACAGTGGGTAGATCTGGGAAACTAAGGAGATATGAGCAACAACAAAAATCTTTCTAGAAAGAGATGAGAGAAATCGGAACATCATTACTGAGAATCCAGTTCCTCCATTCAATAAGAAAACCGGAACGTTCTCTGTTTTAGTTGAATAGTGTAGTGGGTTGGAAGGAAAATGTTGTTGTTCTGACACCTGGACCCTGTGGAGTGACCTTATTTGGAAAAACAGTCTTTGCAGATGTAATGAAGTTAGATTTTGAGATGAAATCTCCCTCGATGATCCAGAAAGGCCCGGATTCCAATGTCAGCTGTCCCGACAACAAAAAGAATCTCTGACTGAAGAAGAGGAGGAGCCATGTGAAGACAGAGGGGGAGACCAAGGGCTGGCGTCACAAGCCCAGGAACGTCTAGAGCCACCAGGAGCTGAAGAGGCAGGAGCAGCCCTCCCCGGAGCCTCCAGAAGGGCTTCAGTCCTGCCGACACCTCCAGACTCTGGCCTGAGAACACCCAGAGCATAGAGTTCTGCTGATTTGAACCACACAGTTTGTTGTAATTTTTTTGCTTTGATCCCAGGAAAGGAATAGCCAGGGATTAATAATAGCTTCAGGTTTTTAAGCTTTAATTATATCTTAAATATTATTTCAAATACACATACACATGCATACATATCTATCTATCTATCTATTATCTATCTATCTATCTATTATCTATCTATCTATCTATCTATCTATCATCTATCTATCATCTATCTATATATATATCAAAGACAAAAAGAGCTGTTTTTAAGAAACTGATTTGGGGGGCTGGCAAATCTGAACACTGGTGGGCAAGTCAGCATGTTGGAAATTCAGGGAAGAGTTGAGGTTGATCCCTGGCATCTGAATCCCTGCAAGCAGCAGGCTTGAAGCTCAGGCCGGGTTTTAACGTTCCAGTCTTGAGGCAGAATTCATTCTTCTTTGAGGTAGCCTATCTTTGCTCTTAAGGCCTTTAACTGATTGGATGAGGCCCACCTACATTATGTATGGTAATTGGCTTTATTCAAAGTCTAGTGATTTGAATGTGATATAATCACATCTGAAAAATACCTTCATAGCAACATCTACACATTTGTTTGATCAAACAGCTGGGCATCCAAGCCCAACCAAGTCAACACATATAACTACCCACCTCAGAGAGGATGACTCCCAAGGTCACATGCACCGCTGGGAAATGTTGGAGCCAGCCGGCCCTCCAAGGAGCTCGTCCACCCAGCTACTGCGTTAAACTGGTCTGTGGTGGCAAGTAGTGCCTGGGTGGGCTCCTCTGCTTTGTGTCTTTGGGAATCTAATTTTAAATACTGAAGAAAAAATTTAAAACACAACACTTAATGATAAAACTCAGTCTTGATATGTGAGCTACTCCTAGACATACCCAAGATTAGAAGAAACTCTTCTGATACAAACATATTCAAAATGGCAACTGATGGCCCACAGGCTGCTCTGAGCCTTGGCTATGGGCCCAGGGTTTGAATTAAAGATGTGGGGCAGAGAAGGGCTGTGTTGAGGAGGGGAGATGCGCAGCTGGCAGTGGGGACCTGGCACACAGATAAGGCCGAGGATTAGAGATGCTGCCTCCATCCCCAGGAGTTGTTGGAATTTAATAACCACAACCTTTCCCTCTTGATGCATTCACAAAGCAGACATTGAGTTTCATCCTCAGTTCCAAGCCCTCCACAGCGATCTGACAGGGAAAACAGCTAAGGAAAGATTGTCTATTATACAAACTTGAAAAGCATCCGGGTCTCCTAATGCTTATTTATGGTAAACATTGAAGTGTTTTATAGCAGCATACTATTGTTTAAATAAAGATGATGCAATTACAATTTTTTTTATGTGTGGAACTGGGGGTGAAACCCAGGGGCCTTCTACCTCTGGGCTATACTCCCAGCACTATTTTACTTGTTTTTTTAAATTTGGAAATAGGTTCTCGCTAAGTTGCTGAGAGCCTCACTAAGTTGCTGAGACTGACTTTGAACCTGCGATCTTCTGTCTCAGCCTCCCAAGTACTGGATTACAGGCGTGCACCACCATGCCTGGCTATGCAATTACTTTTTAATGTTCTGGAAAGCTGAGCACCCATGTTAAGAGGCCTGGGAGAGAATCGGGTATGCAATAACTAAACCTCTGTCTGGTCTCCATCAAATAACTGAAGATCAAAAACTCCAGGGAGTTCTTTGAATTAATAAATGTTCTAAAGATGGAAGTATTGCTATTAAATCAGAAAAAGAGCAAAACGAAATTTTCTATATTAATATACATATATTCTATATCATAGAATATATACATTACAAAATCATCTATGATCTCTCTCTTTATAGAGAGGAATAACTCCTTTACAAAAATTACTGCATTTGCAAAGGCTTCATGAACTTTTCATGAACAACACTTTGCAGGGTCCCCAGGACCTGCGAAGGTGACCCTGGAGCCATGCCTGAGGCCATCGCTACCCTGAAGACACCAGGCCTCTGGTGTCTGTCAGAGCTCTTCTCCAGGCATGGCTCTCCCTGCAGCTCTGGCAGTGACACAATCCCCCAGTCCCAAGGCCCAGGTCTAACCTGAAGTACAGACATACCCCCACTCGGTAAGGAAAAGGACACAGTGTCCTGCTCTACCCCAAACTGAAACTTGTATCTGATTTAAAGCTAAATGAGCCCTCCCTCACCTGTATCCTAGGATAGGTAGAAGCAGAAAAAAGATGGGGTGTCCCTGTTGTGTCTCCCCCTCTCTACCTCCCCCTCCAGTGCTTTTTCCTCTTGGTGTACATTTGATTGTCCTTGTAATACAAGAAGAACAGGAGGAAGGAGAACCTGGGGCGACTTCCTCCCCCGGGTCCTGGGCAGCTGGGGTCTCTGCCTCTCACATCCTGCCAGAGGCTTCTGGGAAAATGACCCTCCCCCGTGCCTGGCACACAGATACACACACACACACACACACACACACACACACACACACACTCACACACCAGTACTCTGAGATCGTTTGCAGGATAGGACAGAGCTTCCATTATGGACATCTGGGAATTTTAAAAATGCAGTTTCTGGCTAGATGCAGGTTTGCTATGATTTGAGTATAGGTTTTCCCCTCTGAAACTCATGTTGAAATTGAATTCTCATTATAAGATATTAAAAGGTGAGACTAGGTGGGACCTTTAAGAGGTGACTAGAGCTCTGTACTCATAGATAAATCAATACTCTTACCTGATGAATGGGTTAGTAGGTTAATAGGCTACCCTGCGAGTGGGCCTGCTATGAAGGCCAGCGTGGTGAAGTCTCCCTGCACACCTGTCTCTTGCCATGTGGTGCGTGGCGCCGCCTCAAGACTCCACCAGCAAGAAGGTCGTCCCCAGATGCAGGCCCTTGGACCTGGACATGGCCTTGGACCAGGACTCTGTGTATAACTTACCCAGTCTGGGATGCTACATTATGAGCCATGGAAAATGAACTAAAGCAGTGTTTTCTTCCTGTTTTTATTTTCTGCTTAAATGGGACTCTAACAGATGTTGGTGACCAGGTGCCCTCTCCAGCACAGCAACCCCAAGTGTTGGCAAGCTGCAACCTCACCCACAGTGCTTCTCTGAATAGCAAAGTGTCGGGGTTCATTATTCCTTGAGCTCTAGACTCCAGAAGGGGAAAGAAACCCTGCCTGGATTTAAAAGGACAGATTCTATTTGCCCTTATTAAATCATCGTTCATCAACCATATGTCTTTCTTCTTTTTTGAGTTTAAAAATTTTGACTTTTAGAATACAAATCAGTGGTGTTTACATTCATGTTCTGCAGCCATCAGCACTAATTCCAGTGTATTCTATGGCTTCTTGAAGAGGCCTCTGAGCCATGAGCAGTCAGCCCCGACAGCCCCTCCCCCTCTCCTCTAAACACTATCCTTTTTGGCTTTATAGATTTGCCTTTCCTGGACATTCCATATAACTGGAAACATACAACATGTGATATTATTGTCTGGCTTCTTTTATGTAGCCTAATGTTTTAAAGGGTCATCCATGTAGTTGAATATAAAAATATACATTGTTTTTTTTTGGGCAAATCACATTTTGTTGTATGTATATACTTCTAGAATTCATTGGCTCATGGCCACAACACTTCAGTCCTGGCCCTACTCTGTCTTCACAATCCGTGTGTGTGTGTGTTAGAGAGAGAGAGAGCAAGCTCCCTCAATAATCTCTCATAAAGACACTTGTGGTGGTACTTAGAACCAGTGAGGTCAATTAAGGGTAATCTGCCTGTCTTAAAATTTTTAACTGAATCACATTTGTAAAACTCTCTCAGGTAAGGAAATAGTCACAGGTTCCAGATATTACAATATATGTATATGTTTGGGCACCATTGTCAGCACACCATAGTATCTCTAGGGATTTGTCCATTTCATTTACATAGTCAGTGTATTCCCTTATAACCTTTTCTTTTAGTATTTGAAAAGTCAGTCCCCAGTCCCTTCCCCTTTCCTTCCTGATTTTAGCACTTGGATATGTTAATTGTGACCATTTTTGCTGGCTTTCCTCCCGCTTACATAGAGGGTCAGGTTTTGAAGATCAGTACTTTGCCACTCCAGAAGTGCTCTCACGAATACACTGGATTATTTTGACTGGAGCACCAGGTGAAGAGTGAGGAATTGTTTCCTGTTGATTGTAATAATGTTCATCTCCCAAATGAGAGAATGAGAACAGGGGAGGAGGACACCAGTGGCCTATGTCTACAGATTCTGTCCCCTTTGAAAAACCTTTCAGAATCTGAGAACAACATGAAGCTCAAAATTCTTTTTAAAATTTATTTTTATTTAAAAATTTTTATTAACACCTATTAATTGTACATAATATTGGGTTCAACATGATCTTCCCACACATGCAGAGAGCATGCACTCATCGAATCACATCTCTCTCCCTCTTGGCAACCTCTAGTCACCACATTTCCACTTCTGGGTCAACATTTTTAGTCAGTCCTCTTCCTTAGCTCTCTTTGTTAGGATAAAAGTCTCTGTAATAGTTTCTCCAATGCCTGTTTTCTTTTCTAGCGAGCTAGGAAAAGCCACTTGTCAAAAATGTTGCAAAATGTCTGAATTCTGGAAAAAATGAAGTGTCATGTAGTGTTTTTATTAGAGTTCCAGAAAGCAGAGAGTGCCTGTGAGTATGGAAAGGCATAGTTACATTCTATAGGGAAATTTTAAAATAGCATGATCCATTATTCTTTTTAAGTTATAAAGATACTAAATATCAAGAATCTCTGTACTACAAAACATATTATTTGTTTTGAAAGATTTAAATATCTCTTTCTGATCAATATTACAGTTATGGTTTTACTATGTGTAATTTATGATGATTCTCTGCAATTAAAACTGTGAAGTATAAAAGCCAGGCATGGTGGCACACACCTGTAATCCCAGCACTTGGGAGACTGAGACAGGAGGATTGCAGGTTCGAGGCCAGCCTCAGCAATTTAGGCCCTCAACTTAGTAAGACTCTGTTTCAAAAGAAAAAATAAAATAGGGCTGGAGGTATATCTCGGAGGCAGAATGCCCCTGGGTTCAATCTCCAGTACCACAAAACAAAACAAAGTATTCTTAGTAGTCAGAAAAAAATATGTTCTCAAGTATTTCCCAAATTTAAAATACAGTAATACCCAAGACCCCTTGAAATCCAGCAAAAGTGAAGCTCACAAATGTTACTTTCTGTGAGAGTGTAAGATACCCCCGGCTAAGAGGAACATAATGAATGCTCAGTTGTGGAAGTCTTTTTACTAAAACCCACATGAGACAGAAATGTCTCCTGTAGCATAAATTCCTGTAGTATTGTTTAGTCCCTTTTGATTCTGTGTCTGCCAAACAAAGAATTGTGCAAGTGGCAGGTTGCTGAGAAAAATTTCTTGCATGTAGGGAGAAAGTGGTCAGGCTTATAGACATATTCACTACAGAGAAGAATGAAAAAGACCGTACCCTAGTACCACACCCAAAAAACAATTCAAGGTACATGCCCCAAAGTTATTGAATGATGCTGTTTTCCTTGAAGCCAATAGGACACATTGTTTTGCAGAGTTTACATTCACGGAGTTGTTAAAACATACACTGGCCTTCAAACAGGGTGCGGTAAGCCCAATTTTTATAACTGAAACAGAAAAGCACATTCTACTTTGTGGCTGAGACTGGGAACATTGAGCCTGCAGTGCAGTACAGACTAACAATGCATGATTCTGGATGCAATGTATTATGAGATTTGAAGAGTAGTAATCTGTAAGTGTCTTTTGAAAAAAAATAATATTTAAACTCTTACAATTACAAAATCCAATTGGTATCTTCACATGGAAGTGTTTTCCAACCAGAAGTTCTTTAACACACTGTAGATTTTCAGTGCAGCCTGCACACAGTGAACAGGACGGAGCTTAGCAGCCTGCTCTGGGGTCAGCCTCTTTCTCAGGGGGCTCCACCCCCCAACCCTATCTCTGGTGGTTGTGCCCTTAACTGAGCCCACAACCCTGGGCAGGGAGCCTGAGCTTGTGGAAGTTATCGTTCCATATCTGTCATGTGGAACTAAGAAACCCCTATTTTGTGGGATTGTCAGAAGCAAATAAGACAAGTTGGGGAGCAGATACTTTACAAACCCAGGGACTTTACCCCCTGGCCCTTCAATCCCCATGCTAGCCCTTGACTCAGTCTCTGCTCTTTGGATCAATCTTAGGTCTCAGCAGTGGAAATGTGGGTGTTTGTTAAAAGAAATACAATGAATTTTGGATCCACATCTCCTTCTTCTGCCATAAACTTATATATACTTAAAAATTTGATTTTTCAGACAGAATAAAGAACAATACTCTTGGTTTAAAACAATTTTCATCTCTCCAATAGATTGGAATTTCAAGTTTTCCAAAACAGAAGTAAAATAAGTAATGAATAGTGGTAATTTTCCTCTGATAATTTTCCTTTCCTTTAATAGCTTCCTCAAAGAATTGGTGTGGGCTTGTGGTGGAGGATATCTGACCCAAAAGATTGTCAAATGGCATTACCAGTGCCTCTCAAACTTAGCATTCAACTTTCAGATGAAAGGCCTGGATATGAACGTGAGTTAAATTTCTGCAGTTCACCCAACATTTAACACAAAATAGAAAACAGAAGGAACACAGGGAGGCTCTGGGCTACGTGCCCCCTGTGCTCATAGCCCCTCCGCATCTGCACTGCTAACTGGCTCTGTGACCCTGGACACATCATCAGACCTCGGGGCCCTGTCCCCACTGCACAGCAGAGTGTCTGTGGCATGGGGCCCTTCTGTAGCTGAGTCAGGACATGAGAAGTGGCAGAGACTGGGCCAGCCCGCAGAAACCACCTGCCACAGGTGATCAGGATCAGCCCCTGGCGCGCTCACCCCCACTCGCCTTTGCTTGCCCTCCTGTCTCCACATTAACCCTGGACACGTGGGCATGTATAATTTGTTCACTTTCATGTCTCCTTTTCTAGACTCAGTTTCGGGAGGGTGAGAACATTGACCCTTGTCCCTTCATCCCTGCCATAAATAGGGCAGAAGATGCTCAGTGGGTAGCTGCTTAGGGAAAGAAGGAATGGATGAAGTACTACCACATGAAGCTCTCTGTGGCTTCCTAATTAAGAACAAACTCACAAACCTAATGTGGACAATCCCCACACAGTCTGCAGCACACATCGCAGGCAAGGGCACTCCAGAGATACCTAGAGGCATTTAGTTTCAAGGACAACTGAAGGACCCTGGTTATTCTAACCTTGCTTCTATTTTTCTCTCACTAGTATGCATCTTGTTCCAAAGTAGTCACTTAGATTTAGTAAAACACAGCTTTGTAAATAACACATACATCTTGAATTATCTTTTCCGGTTGCTACTTCTAGGTCCTAAAGAATTCAACGTAAATTTTGAGCTAAAAAGTCCCTTCTATTCCTTAGGTACTGATGGTTTTCTGGGTATTAAAAAAAATGCTCACATGCGTGTAGGGATTGAGGCACTTTGCCATATCCTTCCTGAATTAGGATCCTTTCAGCAATCAACCATAGCAATGTATAATCAAAGCCCGAGGTATTGCACACCTGTGTCAGAGGTAAAAATGAAGCAAATTACCTGAATGGTCAGTACCCCCAGATGGAGGGCCCAGGAGCTAATGAGTATAGATGGATGACTGCATATTCCTTTTAGCTCAACTTAAATATTTGTGAACGAGATTTGGTATGCTTTAAGTAAATTACTGGAAACTAGAAAACAACCTGCTTAAATGAATGAATACAATTCCAGATAAAATTACCACTCAAAATCCCAGAAGACACATTTTAAAACCAAACACAGAATTATAATACTTTAAAATATTTTAACATTTTAAAAATATGTTAAGTCACATATTAGTATTATGTGACAGAAGGCAATTTTTTTTTGTGGTACTGGAGATGGAACTCGGGCATTCTACCTCTGAGTGATACCTCCAGCCCTATCTGGTTCTTTATTTTGAAACAGGGTCTCACTATATTGCGGAGGGTCTCACAAATTGCTGAGGCTGTCCGCGAACCTGTAATCCCCCTCTCTCAGACTCCCAAGTACTGGGATTACAAACGTGCGTCAACACGCCAGGCAACAGCAGGCAAATTTTAAAAACAAATGTAAAATTTTAATATTTTAAAAATGTTTTTTAGCCGGAAGTGGTGGCGCACGCTTGTAATCCCAGTACTTGGGAGGCTGAGACTGGAGGATCTGGGTTCGTGGCCAGCCTCAGCTACTTAGGCCCTCCACAACTTAGTGAGACCCTGTTTCAAAATAAAGAATAAAAAAATAGGGCTGGGGTGTAGCTCGGAGATAGAATGCCCCTGGATTCAATCCCTGGTACCGCCAAAAAAAAAAAAAAATGTGTTTTATATAGACCTGTAGAATTTCCTTTTACTCATTGTAAACTTGGTAAAAATATAAATATGATCTATTTTATTTCAGGAATCAAAAATTTCCAATTTTTTGTCAGTTTTGACCCACTTTTCTAAAAAGCAATTAGTTTATGGTAATAATATTTATACTACCAAGAGAGACTACAGAATTAGTCATTATTTGTCAAAAAAGACAGATATTGGAAAAAGAAAGGGCATGTGGTAGCCTTCATATTTTAGAAGGTCACAGAAGCATTTTAAGGGGAAAACAACTCCTGCTCACAGGCCTGGCTAACAACCTGGACGAGCATTCAACTTCCCAGCAACTCACTGATCCTGGGCTCATGTTATGATGGTTAATTGGCTCTCAACACTAAAGTTATTATACACTAAATATCCAGGTGATTTTTTTCACCTCTAATAAGGCATTGATTATATATTACTTTGAAGGTCAGAAAAAAGGAAAACTCAGAGGCGATTGAATTTACAAACCTCCTTGAAGAAAAGCAATCAATGGCACATGTGCTACTCACTACTTTTTTTAGCCCTTGGGCAAAACCAAACATATGATCAGCAAATTATCAGTCAGCAATCAGTAAGCCCTGGTTTTAATGCTTGCAGTGTATGTTGTTTAAAAATCAATCTTGCCTCTGTTTATTTTATTTTTTTACCAGAAAGCATCTGCATGATTAAAAATTCGTTGTTACAGAGATAATGAACAAATGTTTACAGAATCCTCCTACATATGTAAAACAAACTACATAACAGAAATGCTATCGGGATTTTAAAAAGAGTAAAAAATGGGCTCCTGCCTCCCCCACCTGCAATAAAAAAGTAACTTTGAGAATGGTTGTCCAATTTTGAAATGTGCATCCCAAAGTATCTTTGCCTGATTCTACCTTTATCATTTTCCAATTTATTCCTTTGCCCTCTTCAATTTCCTAGTGTTGTTTTGCTTTCTGGGGCTAATTTAAATTTTCTATATTTGGAAGGACAAGAATAAAATAATAAATGTGGTGAATCATATCACCTGTGGTTACCTCAAATGCAAACTTTTCTTATAAAAAAGTATATAAAGATTGCAAACATAGAATTAGTGGAGATTCTGACTTTTTTTCAGCTAATTTCAGATCAAGCATTTCTGAAATACAAAGGTTAGAGAAAAATGTAAACTTGCAATCTAGAAAATAGAGAACAGATCAGGTTAGGAAAATATAAGAACTAAAGGAAAATAATTGTAAATGAATTCATGAAAATTGTGTAAATTGTTAAGCTTTAAGTTCAAGGTTAATTTTGAACATATTCAAAGGGCATATGAGTCATAATAGGAACAAATACGTTTAAAATTATAAAATGTTTTGATTGACACAATCTAATATGCAGGTTGTAAAATCATCGCTAATAGTGTCATTTTTTTTTTTTAAGCAAGCTATCTAGAAGAAACAAACATCAGTGGCTGAGACTGCACACCGCATTCTCTGCATAGCACCTGGGAGCTGAACTGCTGGGTTTCTAGAACATTTCTGCTGTATTTGTCTTCTGGGGCTGACTTCCCAGAGTGTCGCAGACTGGATGCCTTCATAAACAGAACTGGTGTGCTCACGTCCTGGAGGCTGGAAGTCTAAGATCACAGTATCTGTATCTTGGTTCTTCCTATGTCCTTTCTCCTTAGATTGTGGACGGTTGTGTTCTCTTGCGTCCTCACCGTGTGTTTGTATCACAATCTCCTATTATAAGGACACCGGTCATATTGTATTAGGGCCCACCCTAATGGCCTCATTTTACCTAATTATCTGTTTAATAACCCTGTCTCCAAATACAGTCACATAGCTTGGTACTGAACATTTGGACTTCAACAAAGACGTTTTAGAGGGACTCAAGTCAGCCCATGTCATCTAGTAATGTCAGAATTTCTAAAATTCTGTTTTCTCCTTTTTATTATCCATATTGAAGATATATTAAATAATGTTTTGATGTTCATTAGCCAGGTGAGGTGGCACACACCTGTAATCCCAGGACTTGGGAGGCTGAGACAGGAGGATCTCAGGTTAGAAGCCAACCTCAGCCATTTCATGAGACTCTCAGCAATGTAAGGAGACCCTGTTTCAAAATTTAAAAAATAAATAAAAAAAGGGTTAGGTATATAGCTCAGTGACTGAACATACCTAGATTCAATTCCCAGTACCACATAGTGAAATGATCATTATAGTCAAACATATCAACATATCTGCCATCTCAGAGTTACTTTATATTTTGGAGACCAGCAAAAATATACTCTCTTAGCAAATTTCCAGTATATTATACAGTATTACTAGCCATGGTCTCCATGCTGTATATGGAATCTGTAGACTTATTCATTTTATAAAGCTGAAACATTGTGATCTTTGGCCAACATGTCTCCTCTTCCCCCCATGCCTTTACCCATGGTAACCTCCTTTCTTTCCTTCTCAGCACACTTTTTCCTTTATCTCCATCACTGGGTATATAGACACCTGAAAATTTAATCAATTAATTTTAATATGATGAAAATAGATTCGAGTTTCCCAGTAGATTACTTAAGAAAAAATCCACACAGAACTCCAAGCTGCACTGACAGACCCTGCTGTAATTTTCATAAAGATAATAACAAGTACTTAAGAAAGCAATTTGTTTCAAAATTCTCATAGAAATGGTAACACCACCCACATTGTCTTGTCATTAGTTTTTGTCAGCACAGTGTCACAGGACTTATTTATACTTTCTTATTCAATAATGGATACAGGTTAGGCAATAGGAGAGCGCAATTCCAGCCACACAAAAAAATACCAGAAATACAGCATAGTGTTTCCAAAACAGGGAATGTAATAAAGCAATTAAAACTAATTGCTTTAACTAGACAGGAAAAAATGCTTAATGTCTGCAAAAATACTCTGTACTTTAGCAGGAAGATATTTCTCACTGGTTTAATTATATATAACAATTTAAAATATTGGAGAAATGCCCTATATAATCATAACGATTCATTGCTTGAAGAAGCAGTTGACATATCACTTATATTTTATGTCATGCCCATGATTACATTTATTTTGTTTATTTCTTAAGGCTTTATCATTTATCTTAAAAAAGAAAGATTTAAGATATTTATGGGGAAAACAGAGAAAAGGAGCCTGCAGCTCTTTGTTTTTATGTGCAGTTAAATAGGGTAAAAAATCCTGGGTGGGGCCTGCATGCTTGTAATCACAGTACTTGGGAGGCTGAGACAGGAAGATTGCAGGTTCAAGGACAACCTCAACAACTTAGAGGAACCCTATTTAAAAAAAACTAATAAAAATGCTGGGGGTGTAATTTGGAGGTTGACCTATGACTCCTGGGCTCAATCCCCAGCTCATGCATGCATACACACACACACACACACACACACACACACACACACACAAGATAAGAATAAAACGTACTGCATTTTTTGAATCTCAATTGCCTGAGAAGTCAACCAAGTAGTCAATGTAATAAAACACACAGGGATTGATGATCAGATGGTCTAAAGAGGATGGAGGTAACCAGATGTATCAGTCAAGTTTCTCTAGAGTAATGGAATTCACAGGATGTGTATATTATTAATGGAATTCACAGGATGTGTATATTATAAAAGAGGATTTATAAAATCAATTTACACTCAGAGGTGGTGTTGTCCCAAGTGTTCTCCTGCACCCAGAGCCCTAGAGCTGAGGACCCAGCAGCTGGACGAGCAGTTCGGGAGCTGGAGTCCTAGAATAAGAGCAACCAGTGACACAGTCTCAGTCCAAGGCAGAAAGGCCAGGAAACTCCCTGGAGAAATGCTGGTGAAAGTCCAGTTCAAAGAGCCAAAGGGCTGAAATCGGATATTCCAGGGAGAGCAGACACACCTTCACTCAGAAAGAACTGCGCTCCCCTTCACACTGCTTCCTCCTTTTCATCCAGGTCCCCAGCCAGGTCCCCAGAGCTGCCCACACTTAGGGTGGAATTTCCCCCTCCATTTTCTGTTCCACATGCCAATCATCCCCTCAGCACATGCGAAATCACAAAATTTTAGGTGTTTCTTAATCCAGTCAAGGTGACCATCCAGATTAACAGTCACACCAGGGATGTTCAGACAGAACCTCAGAGAAACTTTCCTATGGCCAGCTTCTAGGCTCTCGTATAATTTTAAAAAATACATCAATACTAAGAAAACACATCACAACACACACTTGCATGGGCACACACACAAACAGAATCACTATATTATTTGAAGAAAGGGTGAGGTTTTGATTTTCAGGTATTTGCACGTATCCCCTGAAACCAACTTCCTGCCTCTCCCCAACCCCCAGCTTTGCCGCTTTGTCATCTCCTGTCCCAGACTCAGAGGCATGTCACTGGGAGGAAGCTGTGGTTTAATGATGACTGTCACACTTTCCATGTGTCTTCAGATTCTTCACTGCATAGCTTTCCTATGGATGTTATAGCAAATGACCACACATTTGGGAGATTAGACAATGAAAATTTATTGTCTTACCCTTATGGAGTTGAGAGAAAACAAGAAGAGCACGGGTTAACTGTGCATTGCAGTATAATTAGATATATTCCCCCTGAACAGTAAACATTTTGCAAGTAGTTACATATGACAAATGTTAAGAAATATCAACACATATGACATATAATACTAAAAATCGAGTACAAAGACACTTAAAATCATGATTTCTAATACTCAGTACTAACTTAGGGAAATATGTGAATTAGAGAAATAAATTTATAGATGAAGAAATGCCTTTTCCCCTCAAACTTCCTAAACTGTTATAATGTGATTTATTTTCTTTTTTTTCCTGCCTAAAAATGCTTTAAATATGATCTGTTGTTTTCTCTGAAAATGGATTGCTTGGGTAGTGCATTTGTGTCACTACACCGGTCTCTATTTCTTTTCTACCTAGATTTCCACTGATACCTACACCTTTCGATATCTGCCAACTTATTGAGTCCACCAAATCAGAGTTTTGCATTTGCAATTTGGGCCCAGAGCAGCATCCTCCAGTGGTGTCCCTGGCCTTCAGATTCCCATGGTGCCCAAAGGTAAGAGTTCATTTTTGATCCTTCTTCAGCATCACCCTCAAGAGATGTCTGCAGAAATTAGTTAACTCAAATTCAGAAACCCATTGCCAAAATGCCAAATACCGCAACCTTTCAGCGCTCTGTAGTCAATGGTTTGAGAATTAAGATATGACAACACAAAGTAAAAATGAATCTAGGAGGAAATTCCTCAACTTTAGATCTAATTCTGTAGTTAGAATTAAACTTTGTTCATTTGGGCCTTCATAGCATGTGCTTTTGAACCTCACTGTACCCTGATCAGAGAACTTTCTGGTTCCTTGTTCAGCCACAGCTAACCTTATCCTGGCGTGCACCCTTGTGAAGGGTGGGGGAGGGGAGGGATTCCTCACCACAGGGCTCATCTGGTGTCTGTTGAGCTCACATGTTGGCAGTGCAGTGGTTCAGGGGGACAGACGGTGATGGAGTTATCAGAACATGGAGGGTGGAGCTTTGAGTCAACCTTTACAAGAAAATTGAAATTGAGGTTCATCATGGCTTTTAGTCTCCATCCTGTAGGGCACTCATCTAGGCTGACACAAATTATGTATTACAAATAAGATGACTTATGTTGTAGAACTGACAACATCGAAGACAAAACTTACCATGAATACATGAGTCACAGACAGGAGAATGGCGCTTTGTCATTTGTTTTCAGAAACACCCACCGTCTTAGCAAACATTCATTTTGAGACAAAGTTGGAGAGGATCCTGGTGACTGAATGTGGTGCTCGCCCCTACAACAGAGTGCTGGGCATGGCCTGCAGTGTCAGAGCACTCACCTCAGGGATCTCATTGCATCCTTGACCAATCCTGAAATTCAGACAGACCTTGGTGGTGCTAACTTTTAACAGTCACTTTGGAGTGCCACTTGGCTTTAATATCTCCTGAGTCCAAATTAGTTTGCATATTTGAAATATTACAAGGGACCAAATGATCTCAGGTTTTTCAGACCCAAAATCAATCCTGACGTCTGAGTTCCTTTTCAGCAGAGGCCAGCCAGATCCCAGACAGGTTCTACTGTCCCTAGTTGCCCTTCCTTTACGCCTAGGACTATTTTGTCCCCCACTCCCACATACCGGCACCAAGTACTTTCCCTTGAGGTGTATGCACTTAACCCGATCAATGGTATGAGCAAACTGTAAGAAATGTTGGGTCCAAGAACTTAGTCTCTTAGAGAAAAGAGACAAAAAGGAAAACATGATCCCCAATTATTCAAAACGACAGATAAAGAGATAATAGATTCCACTATTCACAAAAGTTAAACTTTAGTTTCACGTTGGAATGATTTAGATCTGTTTTTCACCTGAATGTGTCCATTTGCAGAGCCAATGACCTGAGGGGCAGTCGCAGCTGAAGAAGCGACTCAGGGAGAAAGAGCCTTGCGTGAATCTGTTTTTTTTTTTTGTTTGTTTTGTTTTTTTTTGCGGTACTGGGGATTGAACCCAGGGGCATTCTACCTCCGCGCTACACCCCCAGCCCTATTTTTAATTCTTTATTTTGAAACAGGGTCTCACTAAGTTGTGGAGGGCCTCACTAAGTAGATGAGGATGGCCGCGAACCCGGATCCTCCTGTCTCAGCCTCCCAAGTACTAGGATTACAAGCGTGCACCACCACGCCCGGAATCTGGAGAATAAAACACTGAAAGTAATATGGAGGTAAAGGAAAGAAAAATCAAAGATGCAGACAAAGTATCCGAAAGTAGACCCATGCTTACCTTGAAATTTGGCTTTTAACAAAGATTCCAAAGACATACGCTGATGAAAGGACATTCTTTTTAATAAACGGTACAAGGAACATGACTGTTCATGTGAATGAAGTTAACCTCAATTTCTACCTCACTCCATATATACAAAATTAATTCAAAGTGGATCAGATGCCTAAACACAGGAGATAAATATTAATAGATTTTGAAAGAAAGCAGAGAACATTTTTGCAACTTGGGAGTAGGCAATGTTTTCTGAGAAAAAGTACAAAAAAACTATCATTTTTAAAAGAAGAAATAAATTGAATTTTATCAAAATTAAACAATTCTCTTTGTGGTGCTGGGGATTGACCCTAGGGACATTCTACCTCTGTGCTACAGTCCCAGCCCTATTTTATTTCTTATTTTGTAACAGGAACGCGCCAAGTTGCTGAGGCTCCCCTTAAACCTGTGATCCTCCTGTCTGAGCCCCTCAAGTACTGGGTTTACAGACACTGCACCAGGCAAAATTAATCACTTCTCTTTTAAACATTGTTTTAATATAATAAAAGACAAGCAAGTATTTGGGAGGAAAATATTTGTAAATCACATAATTGATAAATAACTTGTATCCAGAATACTGAAACAACTTTATTTATTTTTGGTATTGGGGATTAAACCTAGGAGTGTTCTCCCTCTGTGCTACCCCCCCAGCCCTATTTTACTTTGTTTAATTTTTATTCACTTTGAAACAGGGTCTCCCTAGGTGGCTGAAAGTCTCCTGAGTTGTTGAGGCTGGCTTTGAACCAGTAAGACCACAAATTTCCTTCTGGCTCTTTTCTAATCCCCACCCTATCCAGAGGCCACCACTGCATCCGTGTTTTCATTCTAAATTGGTTCTAATTAGGTAAAATCATGCAATGTGTACTTATGTGTATCTGGATTTTTTTTTTTTTTTTGGTACTGGGGATTGAACCTGGCATTCTACCTCTAAGCTCCGCCCCATCCCAATTTTTTATTCTTTATTTTTTGAAATAAGTTGCAGAGGGCCTCACAAGTAGCTGAGGCTGACCAGGAACCTGCGATCCTCCTGTCTCAACCTCCCAAGTACTGGAATTGCAAGAGTGCACCACCATGCCTGGCTTTGGAATTTTTTACTTAATATTTTTTTCTGTGAGAATTATGCATGTTTTTTCACATATCAGGAGGTCATTTTATTTTATTTTATTTTGTTATTTTATTTTGTGGTACTGAGGATTGAACCCAGGGGTGTTCTACCTCTGAGCTATACACCCCAGCCCTATTTTATTTTATTTTATTCATTTTAATTTTGTGGTGCTGGGGATTGAAACCAGGGGCATTCTACCTCCGATCTATATCCTAAGCCTTGTTTTACTTTTATTTTTGAAACAGGGTCTCACTAGGTTGATGAGAAACTCACTGCTTGCTGAGGCTGTCCTCGCACCTGTTATCCTAAATTGCTGAGGCTGGCCTTGGATCTACACTTCTCCTGTCTCAGCCTCTCAAAGACTGGAATTACAGGTGTGTGCCACCACAGCCAGCTCTGAATTAACTTTAAATACAAAATAACAGGGAGATAAGCAATCAAATCCATTTTGAAAGTGCGGGAAACATATTTGAACAAACATCACACCACAAAATATGTGCAAATGGTCAATAATCTTACGAGAAGATGCTCAGCATCATTAATTGTCAGAAAAGTAGGAATTAAAGCCACAGCATGGTGCCGCAACACAGCTCACTAGAATAGAATCTAAAATTCAAACAACTGAGGACTTCGTGTGCAGGCGAGGATAAGAAATGACTTGGAACTCTAGTGCATTGCTGGTGGGAATGAAGAGTGATACCGTTTGGAAAACAATTTGGAAGTTTCCCACAAAGTTAAACATATACTTACCATATGTTCAAACATCCCACTCCTCAGTATTATTTACTCAGGAGAAACAAAAAACACATGGCCACGAAAAACACCTGTGTGTGAATATTCATAATGTATTTCTTTATTATGGGAAAGAAAATGAAATAGCTCTAATGCCCATTGACTGGTAAGTAGATTATGTGTGTGTGTGTGTGTGTGAGTGTGTGTGTGTGTGTGTGTGTGTTTGTGTGTGTGTGTGTGTTACTAGAAATTGACTCCAGGGATGTTCTACAACTGAGCTGCATCCCCAGCCCATATTATTTTTATTTTCAAAACAGGGTCTCAAGGCTTACCACAAACTTGTGTTCTTCCTATCTCAGCCACCTCCCAAGTACTTGTATTATAGGTGTGCGCCACCACACCCAACTACGTAGATTTTTAAAATGTGCCATACATTCGCACAGTAGCATACTACTTGGATGGAGCTCACAATTATTATATTAATATTTAGGGAATATTTCATAAAATGACTTGTATAATAATAGCCCTCATAGCCCCAAACTGAAAACCATCCTAATATCCATCAACAGGAGACTGGAGATATACATTATAATGATTACTACTTAGCAATTACAAATATGAAACTTCTAAGCTGGGCACAGTGGCTCACAGCTATAATTCCAGAATTTAGGAGGCTGAGACAGGACGATCACAGATTCAAGGCCAGCCTCAGCAACTTAGTGAGATCTTGTTTCAAAATCAGAAATGAAGGCTGGGTGTGGTGGCACACGCTTGTAATCCCAGTACTTTGGGAGGTGGAGACTGGAGGATCCGGGTTCGCGGCCAGCCTCAGCTCTCGCTCTCTCTCTCCCTGTCTCTCTCTTTCTCTCTCTCCTTAGTGAGGCCCTCCGCAACTCCATGAGACCCGGTTTCAAAATAAAGTATAAAAAATAGGGCTGGGGGCGTAGCACGGAGGTAGAATGCCCCTGCGTTCAATCCCCGGCACCGCAAAAAAAAAAAAAAAAAAAAAGAAAAGAAAAAAGAAATGAAACAACGCTGTGGGCATAGCTATGAGGTAAAATGTCCCTGGGTTCAATCCTAGCACCACAAAAATCCAAAAACAAAACAAAAGAAAACAACCTTCTGATAAGTTAAGTCTCACAGAAAAATGTTAATTCAAAATTTCCAGATACACCTAAGTACACAGTGTATGATTTTACCTACATAGAACCAATTTAATGAAATTGTCAGCACAGTGACTACTTCTTGTTGGGGTGGGGCCCAAGCCCCAGGAACCAGAAGGAAATTTGTGGAAAGATAGAAAAATTATATATCAGAGCAGTAATAGAAATAGTATGTCAAGATCCTCTTGCTAAACTGTGCATTTAAATGTACTTCAGTGTATTGTTTATATACCTCAATAAAAGAAGTATAAAAGTAGCCAGGCATGGTGGTACATGACTATAATCCCAGTACTTGGGAGGCTGAGACAGGAGGATTGCAGGTTCAAAGCCAGTCCCAGCAACTTAGTGAGACTCTGTTTCAAAATTTAAAAAAAAAATGAAAAGGGGTGTAGTCCAGAGGTAGAATGCCATGGGGTTCAATGTCCAGTACCCCCAAAAAAATGAAAGAAAAGAAAGGATAAAATGTAAAATGTAAGTGTCTTGACTCTTACATTTGTGATAATTGGGAGAAAAAAATCACATTGCTTCAGAATCCAGAATCTGCAATGGCGTGTGTGTAACCCAAAATTCGTGTTAAGAGGGTATCTTTCTATCTATATACCCTACATGTTACCTACAGCATCATGAACTCAACACACTTCTAACAGGATGTGCCCCTGCTCATCCTCTGCCTTTCCCTGGAATACTGGCGGTTCCCTTCCTCCTCTTCTGTCCACTAAAATCCACTTCATTTTCAAGACTCATCTCAAACCCCCCTACCCCAAGGAGTCTTCTTAGATTCTCATCTTTATGAAATATAAAACAAGTATTGTCATCCATTCTCCAGTGTCCCTCACTTTTCTTTGTAGTAGGGTTTGAACCCAGGGTCCTTCTACCTCAGAGCTACATCCCAAGCCCTTTTAATTTTTCATTTTGAAACAGGGTCTCCCTAAGTTGCTGAGGGTCTCACTAAGCTTCTGAGACTGGCCTCAAACCCACGATCCTCCTGTCTCGGCCTTCTAACTCTTGGGATTACAGGTATGCACTACCACATCTGACTCAGTGTTCATCACTTTAAGAAAGTATTGGGTCCCAGTCTCTGCTCTGTTACTTCCTGCACACTCTCCATAATCAGCTGGTGTGTCTTTTCTGTAGCTTGGTCCTCACTCCTCAGTGAGGAGTATGGGTATCCATCTCAAGTAGGAGGGTGAAACTTGAGATGGATATTTTCTGAGGAATCAAATAAGTGGAGTATGTGGCTCTTTTGGCTCGGTTATTTGTTCTTCACAGAGTCTTTTTGTCCACATGTTGCCCTTGCTGAACGACTTGGCACTCACTCCATGTCCCTCATGGACCCATCCTGGTCCCTGGGTTTATCGCCTGGCTCCTGCACCAGCATGATTCTCCCCCATCCTGTTTCTCGTCCTGTTTCTTCATCTCCCTCTGGATCACCTTTCAGACCTGCTTTCTTGCTAAAGTTGTTCAATAGATGATCAATATTCTGTTCTGGAAAGAGACTGCGGATTGGATTTATGAACCACAGGTAAATGTATTTCCAATGTTACAAGTCAGAGCAAACTGACTCTGGGTGGCTGCCCCGAGGAAGACACCATGCACCTCATGTTAGCCACCGCACAGAACACCGAAACACAAGCTGCCCATTTTAAAATGCGAATATTACAGCGACAAACACTCTGCTCCAGCAGAGAGAACAGCCATGGAGCCCAGATCACCCTGGAGGTGAGGAGGTGGTGTGGCAATTCATACCCTGTGTTATTAGGAGCCTGGGATGCAAGCCCCAGATATGTTCACTTTGATCACATCCCTCAGGGTGGGGCACTAGCTCAGGGAGGTCAACTTGAGGTCCCTGCCTGATCTCACCAGTGGCAGCTGGCTCAGGAAGGCCACAGCACGTTCTCTTCTGATCCAGTTCATGGAAACACAGCCAAAGCAAGCCAGTAATGAGCAGCATCGAGACGCGGGTCACGTGTCCTGTCAAAATGGTACACTGAGAGTCTCAGTGATCTACGATGTGGACAAAGCCCGCTGGTGTGACAGCAGTGACCTATTTCTGCAGGAAGGGAAAAAATAATTGAATACGTAATGGGATAAAGCATTTCAGGTGGTGAGGCCAGTGTAAATTGGAACTCATAAATCAGTTTTCTTTCTTTCATCATGCTAAAAATGAAAAAAAAAAAGTCTGCTCTGACACAAACTGAGATCATCTCGTTTTGAGTTAAAAGGTTATTGTGAAATTCACCAGTCTCAAAGGAAGAAGAAAATGTTGTCTGCCAATAGTTTTATCTGTAATTATTATATTTTATTAAATGAAAGAGAAAGTAAAGGATTCCATGTCTTCCCTATTTTTTTAGAGGTGGTAATTTAATGAATTTGCATTAAATGAAAAGAAAAATGCTGACTAAACCCTCTTTAACTCCTAGAATCCATTAGGGAAAAATTTATGGTTAGTTTATAAACCCTGAGGGCAAGTGTTAATATCAAATATTGAGAACATATAATAGGAAGACTAGTGAGTTGTGATCTACCTGCTGTAATACAGTCGAGAGTTAAAATAAAGATCCATGCAATAATATTTAAGCCAATACTTTCAATGGTGCCTGAATATCTAAAGCCTTACACTGTTTGATCTCCAGATCTCTTTTCAATTAAGCATGGTGATCGCTGGAATTAAATTAAAGCCTTGGAGGATAGGAGGTACCTTTGCCTTTCATGTAATTCTAAATAGAGAAATCCCAGATTTATCAGTTGCCACTAATGTTTCCCCAATACTGAACACATCACACATTCAAAAGAAAGAGATGTAATTCCACAAAGCCAGTATGCAGAACTCAAGAATGATTACCCACACAAGATACAGATTTCAGACTACACAGCAGTCAAGTAAGTACATGGAATATTTCTCCTTTCCAGAGACCTGCAGGAGATTTCAAAGTAGTGCACAGAGAAGAAATGGTTTACAATTTCCACCCTCAATCTTCTAGCCTACAGAAATGGTTCCTTACAGGAGCTGAAAACCACAGTTTACATAACTGTCTCCTGTTAGCTTTTACTGTTCTAAATCTATACCATTTTAAAATACCCTGCATCCTTAGAAAGAGGCTTACAATTCAAACCTTACTTTAAAGTGTGCTGCGACTGCAGGGAACCTGGGCCGTCTTTTGGGCACTCCATCTGCTATCGAGTCTAGTTCTGCCAAAACATCCAGATAGTGCAGAGTATACTTGCTTTTTCAGGAAAGCGCTCACATTTTCTCTGCTTTTGCATCTCCAGAATTAGCCAATGTCTGGCATGAAGCTGCTGATCAGCAAATCTCTGCCTAGGGGCTGTCCTTGAAGACAAGGTTTGCTACTTTCCCAGGCCTGTTGAAGCAAAGTTCCACAAACTAGGAGCCTTGAGACAGTAGAAATTTATTGCCTCTCAGTTCTGGAGGCTTGAAATCTAAAATCTGTAGGGGAGATTCCTTTTTTTTTTTTTTTTACTTTTATTGGTGCAGTGTAATTATACATCATAGTGAGATTTAAAGTGATACAAACATACATGCGCACATTACTCGGTCTATTTCCCTCTGTGTACCCAGCCCTCTCCCCTTCCTCCCTCACCATACATGTTGGTGAGATTGGTAGTGAGACTCTCTATGGCTGTCTGATTGTAACCTCATTTGAACTGTTCCCTTCCTCAAATCTCGTTTCTTCTCCTCACCACCTCCCTCCCACAATCCCCTTCCTCTACTCTCCTGTTTTCTCTCATTTGACTGAAGTCCCTGTTGCTTCCTATTTTTGTGCTGTGTTTCTTCCCCTCACCACCTCCCTCCCACAATCCCCTTCTTCCCACAATCCCCTTCCTCTACTCTACTGTTTTCTCTCATTTGACTGAAGTCCCTGTTGCTTCCTATTTTTGTGCTGTGTGCATGTATGTTTGTATCATTTTGAATCTCACTATGATGTATAATTGCAATGCACCAATAAAAGTATAACATAACTAACTAAATAAAGAAAAATTTAAAAATAGATGATGATGAGGTCAGAAATATTTGCCTGTAAGCTTTTCCTAATTGAAGTTGATTATTTTCCTCTCTTTTCTTTAAGCTTCTGGAGACATTTCCAACATTGGTTTAGTGATATGACTCAGACAGAAATCATTTACAGAACAATGCAAATCAATTATAAAATAATTCAAGAAAGTCCACTGCTCAATTGTATGATGACAATAAAATCCAAAGGATGCTAGAATATCCAAGAGCCAACTTGCATAAGAATATTTGCAAGGCCATACGGATTAGGCAAAGTCACAATATCTCATTAGTCTAAAAAGTCGAAAATATTTGAAATGCATTTCAAATGCATGGCCAAACGATTGCTGACATACCTTAGGTAGAGTGAAAATTGAGAGCATCTATTCATTTATATTATAGGAAATCCCCAGCTAGTTCTAAGTGGGTTCTAGTTCTTGGGTTCTAAGTGGGAGCAGCTTTTCCAAGTACAGAAATTGCTCTGTTTGTGTAGATGAGACAGGGGAAGGCTGCAGCCAAATGTCAATCATCTGGCTCCTTGTGTCACTGGGGACAGTCACAGATTGAGTAGGCTTAGTCCTTCCAGCCTTCTCTTCAGAGGAATCAATCAAATCCATCACCATAATTTTATAAAACACACATCATGTCCTAAAGACCACCCACTACATTTTGTACACTAAATTTCTCTTAAGAAAATTCAAGCTTATTCTCAATTCAGTTAGCCTAGGAAAAGGACCCAGCTAGTCCTCTATTAAGCTCCCAGCTTAGGAAGAAGGGGAATGATTTAGTTTTGTATCTGCCCTAGATGGCTTAGACAGATGATTTCCCCTCAGGCTCTAGGTCCCTCACCTATGACATGGTCACCGCAATGCAGTTGAATAGTTCCATCATCATCAGACAGTAGTGCTATCATCAAATAGTTGTAGTATTTTTGCACATTTATAAACTTAGGCTCAGAGGCATAAAGCATTTGCAGGAGCCCTTGGAACTAGGAAGCATCTACATGGGCCCACATTTATCTGTAGTCAGGGCTCTGCCCTCCCAGCAAGTGTATCACATTAAACAAGACCCAAGAATGGACAGTGTTCTGCAGAGCTGGACACTGTGAGCCAATGTGCCAAGTTGCTAGGAGGCAGTTAAGTCAATGTAAACAACACTGTGTTAAGGAAGATGCATAATTTACAGAACACACATGTAAATACAAAATAAAATAAAATGTGTGGATCTATGTGGAATGCTGCTCTGTAATGTTGGTAAAGGAAACAACATTCAAAAGTATGTGTAGTTAAGAGCAGGTTTAACCCATTCAAACTTCTGTGGTTGGTTCCCATTTTACTCTTTTTTTGGTATTGCGGATTGAACCTAGGGTCATTGTTCCACTGAGCTATACCTCTAACCTTTTTAATTTTTTTTAAATTTTCTAAACAGGGTGTTGCTAAATTACTGTGCACTGGCCTTGAACCTGAGATCCTCCTGTCTCAGCCTCCCAAGTACTGGGATTACAGGTGTGTGCCCTAGTGCCCAGCTCTCTTTTTTTCTTTTGCAAGCTTGATCACTTTTAAGAGTTTTATTTGCTTTCAAATGGCTGTGGTCAATTGATTGAATGGTTGGGCTAAAATCTGTTAGAAGACCAATGTCCAGGAAAAAAGACTTAGGGATGCACTGTATAACCTTGGAGAGCTCCTGCAGAAAGCCTAAGGATCAAAATTCAGACCTGTAGATCAGATGTCCTTCCCATGGGCTGACTCCTGGCCAAGCTCCAGCATGCAGCTCCAGCCTTGCCGAATGCTGTTCCCAGAGCGGCTGCTGCTGGGCCTGGGTGATCTGCCTGGACATAACCAGTGGCAATGCAGCACACCTGGGTACTGAGGGAGCACGTGACAGGGAACTGGGGGAGGGCGCGCGTTAGGAGTCCAGGGCTTCAGTCCTCCAACTGCGAAAACTGAACTGCACCATTGATCACATGTGTTAAGATGTTGATCCACAGCTGAGGTGCCCACCCAGTGACACGCGGATGGCAGGCTGCGGAGACCCTGCGGCTCACACCCGCTGAGTTGTGCCTAGACTCCCCACCCATGGAAGGAGATGATAAAGGTGTGCTGTTTTAAATCACTAAGCTTCTGGTGGTTTGCTACACAACGAAAGAAAACTGACAGTGTAAATAGGTTCCATTTTATAGATAGAAAACAGCTTGAGAAAGTTTAAGGAGACTTCTTTTTTTTTTTGTGGTATGGGGGATTGAACGCAGGGGCGTTCTACCTCCGCGCTACGCCCCCGGCCCTATTTTTTATACTTTATTTTGAAACCGGGTCTCACGAAGTTGTGGACAGGCTCACTAAGTAGAGAGAGAGAGAAAAACAGAGAGAGAGAGAGAGGGAGAGAGAGCTGAGGCTGGCCGCGAACCCGGATCCTCCGGTCTCCGCCTCCCAAAGTACTGGGATTACAAGCATGCGCCACCATACCCGGCCCTTAAGGAGACTTCTCTAAGTCAGATGACTATGAAAAGAGGGTTAGAACAAATAACAGTAAGTCTCAACAAAGGAAGAAGACAAGAAAACATTTCAAAAGAATGCAATATATTGCTTTTCTAATGAATTTGAAAATATTCAGAAAATTAATCTATGTGGGCATAACTCTCTGCTTATCTGCCTATTTTCATATACATGCTTGCATTCGTATACACAGATAGTGTCATCGACATTACTGAAATTATATTAAAGAACTTCAGGGTTGGATTTCTTCAAAACTTTCAAGAACCAAATAATAATTTAGTTGAACTGCATTGCTGTAGGGAGAATGAAAGTTTGCTAAATCATTTTATGAAGCTAGCATAGACAATTGGATTCCAAAATCGAAAGAGCATCCATGAAGAGAAAAGTGAGAGATCCTTATCAATTGTAGATACAGGTTTCAAATTAGTAAATAAAATATTAGCAAATCCAATGTAAGTATTGATTGTAAATGTAGGCTTCAAATTAGTAAATAAAGTACTAGCAAATCCAATGTGAAAGTATAACAAAGGATTTAGACACCAAATAAGTCAAAAGTTTGTTGGTGTAATAGGGAATCTGACTATATTTTAATGTTTGCTGACAGTTGCAGCCCCTCTACTCCCTCTTCCTTTTGTGGTCCCCACCTGGGCAGGCTGATGGAGTGGGTCCTGCTTACTTTTATGCCAGCAAGAGGGATGCGGATATTGGAACCACAGGAGTCTCTGCTTGTGCTAAGCAACCCTCACCCAGGCTCCAGCATGAACCACAAAAGCCCCAGGCCAGTCTCATTTCCAAAATCTTTCCAGAGATTTTGGACCAGTTTGGTAGGCCTGCGCTACTCTTCTTAATTTTGTAAGCGGCACATCTTTTTTTTTTTTTTTTTTTTTTTGTGTGTGTGTGTGTGTGTCTGTGTGTGTGATCATCAATATAAACCTCTGTACCATTGTGCTTGTCTTTCCCTCCTGGTTCTGCGGGGTGTTTGTGTCAGTTGTAATGCAGAGATATTTCAGTAATGGGAATTTTACTGACATAATTCATCTAACTAGTAATTTTTATCCCAGTCATTCATTATAAGGGCCTTCTTTTTTTTTTTGCTTTACCGGGGATTGAACGCAGGGGCGTTCTACCTCTGCGCTACGCCCCCGGCCCTATTTTTTTATACTTTATTTTTGAAACCGGGTCTCATGAAGTTGCAGAGGGCCTCACTAAGTAGAGAGAGAGAGAGGGAGAAAGAGAGAGAGAGAGAGAGAGCTGAGGCTGGCCGCGAACCCAGATCCTCCAGTCTCTGCCTCCCAAAGTACTGGGATTACAAGCGTGCACCACCACGCCCGGCTTATAAGGGCCTTCTATATGCACATTAAAAATCAATTTATGCACAATTTTTTGATATTTTACTGAAATCACTTTGGCATGTATTCTTATTCCTACAAAGGATTCAACTTCTCCAAAGGATTCAAAAAAATCCTTTTGCCCAGGGCCATACTCAACACCACTTAGATTGTAGAGCTTTCGGTGGTTGAGTTGCCCAAATAGTACATAGAAAGTCTGACCTGTTTTCCTTAATTCACAACATTGTGAAGAGGAAAGAAAAAGTACCCTCATTCCCATAGACACCCTCTGCTAATATTTTCTAGGCATAATCACATTTATATTTGTCTAAGTAGGTCCCTGTCACGCATGCTCATTCTCTTCACCTAGTACTATTTTGTATCAATGCTAATTCATATAAAAGTTTAGTACTTTAATGTATTGATGCTCATCCTCAGTGACTACCTGATTAAGCAATTTGCAGTATGCATCTTTAAGTGAAAGAACACCCTTAGGAAAGAAATGGTTTTGTTGAAACATGATTAATTGTTTGATATGATTAATGCTAGAGATGGAGAGTAGAATGCAAGGTATCATTAGCTACTGCCTAATAAAATTGGGCTGATATACAATATATGTTGAAACACACAGGCAGAGCAGCCACACAGAATAAGCGTCCACGCCAGTCACGGAACAACAGCTGCTGTAAACACACTGTCTGGTTTAATTAGAGTGGGCAGCGTTAGCCAAACATCAGCGTGTACCACACCCCAAAACGGGAGTGCTGAGGTCATGAGATGAGAAGAGAACGCAGTGGTATTCTGGCATATTCGGGTTTTAAACTTTGTCTCAGGAACCATAGAGGTCATGAGCCTTTAACAGACATTGAAGTAGAATGAGTAAATCTCAAAGCAGAAGTGGAGATACAGTAGACAAAGCATTCCTACACACAAGATGCTGAATAAAGGGCGGACAAAAGTAACAACACTGCTAGAGATTTCTATCAAACACTACGGTGCATTGTAATAACACAACATAATGAAGTTCAGAGAC
This sequence comes from Glis glis, assembly GCA_004027185.1. Classification (NCBI taxonomy): domain Eukaryota; kingdom Metazoa; phylum Chordata; class Mammalia; order Rodentia; family Gliridae; genus Glis; species Glis glis. The sequence continues at coordinate 36,783 of PVJS01004985.1, forward strand.
AGACATACATGTACACAGCTCTTGGTGAGCTTCCCCACGGCTCCCTCCCCACTCCCTCCCCTTCCCCTGTACATGACATTGAGATTGGCATGGATACTGTCATATATGTACACAGCATCATTTGAAGTGTTTTCTTCATCAAGTCTCCCTCCTGGCCCACCTCCTTCCCATAGACCCCCTCCATCACTCCACAGGGGTTTCTTTTCCTTTATCTGTGATATCTCTTATATCCCAATTTGTCCCTAGCTTCCACATATGAGAGAAATATATATGACCCTTTACTGAATTCATTTTTAATCTCAGAAAAATTAAGCAATGAAGAAAAAGTACAGAAACAGTTTCCTTGAAGTTGTAGTAGATCAGTGCAATTTAATTGCATGAAAGTTCTGCAGAATGTTAGAGAAAGCCCATTGAAGATATCATGAATCAAAATAATATTTTCTGTAGTGCATCCATATTACTTTGTCCAATTTATTCAGTGCATCTCCTCAAACCTAAGTTTGGAACAAAGGACACAGACACGTAAGTAATTAATATTAAAACCAAGAAATTTTGAAGACAAAGTTTTAGGCACCCCTACTCATTTTGTATAGAATTATTTGGTGATATATATATATATATGCATATGATATAAAATATTACATATAATATGTCATAATATTAAGTATACTATATATTATGAAGATTATAAGTATATATGTCTATATTCATATTCCACCAAAAATTTCTGTACAAAATGAATTTTCTATCTACCTACCTATCTGTTATAACAACCTAGTTCAGGAATCTTAAAATGCCAAGTATAGGTTGAAAGTCTCCTAATTTTGTTAGATGCCTATAGAGAATGATTACAGGGAGCCCCATAGGTTCTCTATAAACTTGGTAATGATTGCAATACACAAAATAGCCCCTTGAAACCACATCCTGTGAAATATTATTCTGGTATTTTGTATAACATAGTTCTTCCTGCAGTAGGAAGATATTTGTTGATGTATCAGTTTGCTAGGTGTATCAATAAAGTGCCACACCCTGGGTGACTTGAACCACACGCATTTATGGTCAGGGTTCTGGGGGCTACACATCTGAAGTTGAGGCGTTGGCAGTGTGGTCTTCTGAGGGCTCTGAGGAAAGGGTCTGCTCCAGGCCTCTCTCCTGAACTTGCCTACGGAGGATTTCATTTTAATGTGACTTCTCACGTATCTTTTTCTAGTGTTTCCTCTGCAAATGTCTGTATCCAAATTTCTTCCTTTATGAGGATATCAGTCATGATGGATTGGGGTCCACTCTAATGACTTCATCTTAATTTAATTATGGGAAGACTATCTCCAAATAAGTTCACGTTCTGAGGTAGAATGTGTGTGTGTGTGTGTGTGTGTGTGTGTGTGTGTATGTGTGTGCCTGTGTGTGTGTGTATATATATATTTGTATTGGTGTATTGTAAATTATAATTATATATCATGGTGAAGTATAGAGTGATAGAAATATACATGAACACAACACTTGGAATACTTCCTTCCGGGTCCCCCCCTTCCCATTATTTGTCTTTGAGATTGGCATGAGTAATTTAATATACATACATGACATTATTTCAACTGTTACCTTCCTTCCATCTCTATCCCTCCTCCCCCTCTCCCAAACCCCCTCCATCACTCCATTCGAGTCTCTGCTCCTCTATCTGATGTGACCCTTGTTTTACAATTTCTTTCTAGCTTCCATATGTGAGAGAAAACATATAACTATTCGCTTCTTGAGACTGGCTGATCTCACTTAGCATAATATTCTCAAGTTCCATCTATTTTTCTGCAAATGACATAATTTTGTTCTTCTTTATGGCTGATCGTGTAGAGCTTTACCATATGAAATTCAGGCCACACAATTCAACCCATGGTTTACTTCATTCACGTAGTTATTATAAAATAAGTCAAATCCTAGAAATATTATATAGTCAAAATGTGCAATTTTAACATTTTAATATCATGCTTACTGCATGAATTGCAGTAAGTGTTAAGAATATTTTTGAATACGAGGTAGGACTTTATAAAGCTATTTTCATGTAGCTCCTCCTATTTGGTGGGGCCTCTGCACCGCTACCCAGACACAATCAAAACTCTTACAGTCCTCACCTTCCACCTCTTTGTTTTACCCAAAAACTTGCTAGAGAATGATAACAGTAATTTTGAAAAAATAATATATAGTGTGCCAAACAGTATGTCTCACTAATTATATTTAAAATGCTAGCATTTCACACAAGGAGTATTTGCATTCCAATTGTGCATCAAATTTGTTTTAAAAATTGCTAAAAGATTTTGCAACAAGAACATAGCAGCAAAAAATTATTCAAAGGACACCATGAACTCTCTGTGGTTGCATGGGAAATCTCACTCAACTTTTTTTTTTTCAGAGACGTGGACAAAGAATTTAGGAAATCAAGAAGCACACATTCAAGGGAGCATTTTGGCAACCGCAAAAGTGAGAGAAGACTTCTTCAACTTTTGACCCACAGTTCCTGGTTGGCTTTCAATAGACTATTGCTTAATGTGGACAGGAATCATAAAATTAGTGATTATTGAGTGGGCGTATAGAGTTACTGGAACTATCACATGAGCATTATCTGATTGTTTTGAATATTTTGCTGGTCTCCCTTTATTTTTATTTACTTATTTATTTTATTTATTTATTTTTATACATTTATTGGTGCATTATAGTCTCACATCATAATATAGTTCATAGTGATAGTGACATACATGCACATAGCATTTGTGGGTTTCTCTCCAGCTCCCTCCCCATTCCCCCCTTTCCTTATTTATCTATTTATTAATTAATTAATTAATTAATTTATGTGTGTACGTGGTACTAGGAATTGAACCCATGGGCATTCTACCTCCAAGCAACACCCCCAGCCCTATTTTATTTCTTATTTTGAAATGGGGTCTCTCTAAGTTGCTGAGGGCCTCACAAGTTGCTGAGGCTGGACTCAAACCTTATGATCTTCCTGTCTCAGCCTCCCAAGCACTGAGATTACAGGCATGCACCAGGATACCCGGCTGGCTCCCTTTATTTTTTAGTTCCACAAGTAATCATTAATTTTACACTTCATTAACATTGTAACATCCTACTTTAAGTCCAGTCTTCTTTATTACCTGCTCATCTTCATGTGAAACAGTGATGTCTGTTTCCCATAACCCACAGGTCCCTAGAGTGAGCACATGCTGGATGCTTTGTGACTTGTCATCTACCCCTCATCTGCTTTCTCCTCTGGAGCCCCATGAACTCCCTGTTTGTACAGCGTGACTTTCCATATTCTGTTTCCATCTTCCTCCTGCTCATTTTCCTGTTCAGTGCTTCAAAGCCTCTAGGCAGCTGCTGTCTCAGCCCCAGTGACTCCTGACACTGTTGTCCAGCAAAAGCACTTTAACATGTCTATTTGGATCATTTTAACGCCCTCTGTGATTTCTCTGACATCTTTGGTACTGCTGGTTCTCTTAGAGCCTCGCAGGTCATTGTCAGCATCCGCACAGGGCTGAGGGGAGGTAGCCCGTGCTCAGATGTGTGACTCAGGAGCTGCTGCGTCTTCTCTGAAGCAGCAAAGAAGCAGGATGCACTCGCCTGAAGGGAACCGGTGGAAAGGTGTGGGAGCCAGTGTGCGTGCGAGGATTCATGCCTAAGGAACTGGAGCGCCACTCAGTAATGTCTAGGAAATACAGTGTTTCATACTTGCCACCAAAGATGATGGTCATTAACTACTTTGAAAGCCAATGGGAAAAGTATGGTCTCTAAAATTAAGGATATAGACACATCATCTTCTAACCATAGAGGGAGAGTCAGGTGTTCCCAGCATAAAAGTGGTAACTACGTGAAGCAAGGAACATGTTAATTAGCTAGATTTAACCATGCCATTCTATATATATTATATAGAATATTAATGTATTATATACTACATTAATATTAATACACATGCATATAACATATATAATAGTAATGTATACATTATATAAGGTTATATACATGAATGTATATGTTATATAAGGTTATATATACACATTAATATTATATAATATATAATTGGATACATATAATTATATATCACTATATATAATTTAAAACATCATATTGTACATGATAAATACGTGGAATTTTATGTCAATAAGAAGATGTAAATTAAAAATCAAAGTTAAAAAAGAACTATAGAATTTATTTAAACTTTAATTCAAAAAAATATATATATATATCCTGGATTAAATAGTGATTTAATTTTGAAAAATAACTTTTGAAAGAGTAAATACTTTAGATACATTTACATACTTAATAAGTTGGTTGAATTAATTTTAACAAGAATGAAGAAGTCATTCTCTCTGATCAATTAGCAGAAGGCTGGTTATCAAAATTAACTCTAAGCCAGAAGCCAAGCCAGACACAGTGGCGCATGTGTGTAATCCCAGTACATGGGAGTCTGAGATAGGAGGATTGCAGGTTCAAGGTCAGTCTCAGCACTTAGTAAGCCTTTTAGCAACTTAGTAAGACACACTGTTTCAAAATAAAAAATAAAAAGAGAAACAGCTAGGGGTGTAGGTCAAAGGGACTGAGGTAGAATGCTCCTGGGTTCAATTCCTAGTGTAAACAAAAAACAGAAGAATTCCAAAAGAAGGAGATTATTATTTTAAAGGAACAAACACAATTCTTTGTAACAAAAGTCTTGGTGAGTTTGGTACACTAGATGTTAAAAGTCAGCAGTTTAAGTCTTTGGAACTAATAAAACTTACTTCACACTATTATGGGAAATCCTTTCACCATTTTATAAGAGACTTGGAGGGAAATACAACATTATAATAACAAGATATGAAGCAAGTAGAGATTTAATGTATTTTGTCATTGGATGTGACATGTGCAGTCTCTGTATTTCCTTCTCTACATAAATTTAATAGATAACTCAGCATTTATATTATAGAAACTCTTATATTGATTCTGTCTTTTCCCAGTACCCATTTTCATTTAAAAGTGTTTTATAAATGAAATAGTTTGTATGTTACACACACAACTGATTATAATAATACAACCTATGCTTATATGCCATCCATTTAGTCCCATATATGAAAAGTCCCCAGCTCCTTGGACACGCTCGGCGCTCTTTTCCAACTTCATTCCCTTTCTTTCCCAGGTTTTAATTTCCTACATTATTTTCTAAATTACCAGTACATAGTAATTATATAAAATATCCATTTGTGTTGGTTTCAAACATATATCTAAAAAAATGTGTTGAAGACTTATTTTGAAATTTTCACATTTTCTTCTGGATTCATTTTATTTAGTCCACCTTACTCACAGCAGTGTGGACAGAATTTCACATATGAAGGAATCAACAATGCACTCTATTTTTCCTGATAGTTTGGACCTTCTTTGTCTGCTTGCCTTCGCCTCTCCAATGCCAGTGTAAACCTTCGCACAGGGTCCTTGTGCCCAGCTGCACAGTCTCTGAGGTGTCTCCCAAGACAGAGCTGGCCGGGTGGTCAGCTTTAATATGAAAGTCAAAAGTGGGAAGAACCAATCTTGGGATCTGGGGGAAGAGCCTGGGAATGAGAAAGGTTCAGGGCTGCCACCTTGACACAATGTAAGCTTGGGGATTTGAGGTTCTTGGCTCTGACCGCTGCGGCAAGAGCTGAGTGAATGAAGGTAAAAGAGACTAGAGTTTGGGCAGCTGATGTCTATGCCTCAAACATGAGTCTGCATGTTCCTCCTTAGAGCCAAGGCCCACCTAACACTCGGCTTTCTCAGTTTGTCTTTTTTCCCTCAAGTTGATTGTTTCCTTCAGAAACTCACCTCATCTGCAATTGTGTCCTTCGCTATTAGCTCACTGGTTTGTGGGTGGCTTCCTCCCCCTCCACTGCGAGGCAGAGCTGCATCAGCCAGGCTCACCTCTGCATCCCTGAGCTGGGTCAGTACCTGCGCACAGGGTGCTGCTCAGTAAACACTTCCAGAGTGAAGAAATGCAACGAGGACCTGTTGTTCAGGCCTCTTCCTTGTGCGGTGGACAGTCCTGGTGAGCTCTTCCCAGGAGACTTGATTTTCAGGAACTGCTGTGGCTGCCAGCAGAAGGCTCATTAGGATGCTACTCCGAGCTCCAGGGACTGCTCAAGGTACAGAGACTGAATGTGCAGGGATGGAGCCAGGCCTGTCCACTAGCCACAGCTGTCTGAGGTCCACAGCCCTCACCCAGGTAAGCAGCCCTCCTCCAGGAAAGGTATCCTAAATGGAACTTCAATATGCTCAAAAGCCCATGTCTTAGTCCTTGTAGGCTGCATCACAAAACATCTAACTGGGTAGTTTATAAATAGAAAATTATGGCTCATAGTTCTAGAGCCTCAGAAGTCCAAGATCAAGCCACAAGGAGATTTGGTGTCTGGTGGGGGTCCACACTGTTTCTAAGAGAATGTCCCCTTGCCATGATCTTGCAGAATAACGGAGGGGGGGGGCAGGGAACCTGGGTTTAGCTTCTTGAATAAGAGCACTAATCCCATTCATGAAGGTGGAGTCCCCAGGACTTAATCACCCCACCACCAACACCCATGCACTATCACAGTGGGTATTGGGTTCTGATAAATGAATTTTACGGGGACACCAACATTCAGACCACCTCAACCCACCTGCCTTCCTTTCATAACTATAAGGTATCGGAGGGCTGGGATGTTGCTCAGTGGTAGAGCACTTTCCTAGCACACACGAGACCCTGGGTTCAATGCTCAATATAGGAAAAAAATTAAATATCATAATTTATAGCACAGTCCCCTGCTACAGAAATAGGGAGCCATGTGGTCAGCTATATTAGTTTCAGTGTTAAAAAGCTGTAGACAAATTCAAAATACATATTAGGATTCAATGATTACAAGTAGGCAAATCTGATAACAACAGTACTTTCCTTTCTTTTCAAAGTAATAAAACTGTTAATATGGTAGAGATCTGATATATTCTGATAGTGGAAATTCGGATGCTCTTAAGCAGGAAGATTATTTTCTATATATTTAATGTGATCTTACATTCTCAGAAAATGAATTTAAATTACATATTATACTGTGCTGAGGAAGGAAATCTATCTCCCAGTCTGTGATATATATTCTTGGTATTTGCTAGACAGATTCTTGTCGACAAATGATAATAGATTCATACAGGCAAAATCACATTAAATAATTCCAACACATAATTGCAATGAATTTATAGCAGATGAGAATCAAGAATCACTTTAGCAGAAACATTAACTTATGATGCAGGCTTCATTTTACTCAATACTCATTTGAAGACAAAAAAAAAAAGAATTAAGTTTTGGGATCCCAAAATAACATCAGTTTGTCTGGTTTGGAGATGTATAGAAATAATGAGTGTGCCTGTTTTTATTCTTTCCACTTAAGTGTATATTAGATTAAATTTCCATGTGCCCTACTCTATCAGTAAACACATTAATCTAGAGACACTTCCCATGGGCAGCCATTAGGTTGAATTCTTTTCTTTTTTTTTTTCTTTTCTAATGTGCACTAGAGATTTGATATAAAAGGAAAAAGAAAAGAAAGAAAAGATGTGTGATTGGTCCTCAAAGGGTCTGAAAGATACAACAATGCTGGGGAGTCCCTGGTGAAGATACACCCGCCCGCCCACTAGTGTTGATGTCAGGGTACACAGGTCTCAGCAGGTTTCATTTTCAGCTATGTTGCTGTTCTAGTTGTGATTTTATTATTGATTTTTTCTTAGTTTCTCATAATATATTTCATTTAGTATTCCTTCACAAAGTAAGAACATGGTGTTTTTTGCATGTGCATAAATATATATTTACCCAACTGAATGATATTATGTGTGTGCGTGTGTGTGTGTGTGTGTGTGAGAGAGAGAGAGAAAGAGAGAAAGAGAGAGAGAGAGAGAATGGAGAAAATATTTATAAGCGGCTATTATATGGAGCTGGGCATGGTGGCCCATGCCCGTAATCCTAGCACTTGGGAGGCTGAGATAGTAGGATCAAAGGTTTGAGGCCAGCCTCAGCAACTTAGCAAGACCCTCAGAAACCTAGCAAGACTCTGTTCCACAATAAAAAATAAAAAGTGCTGGGAGTATAGTTCAGAGGTAGAACGCCCATGGGTTCAACCCCCAGAACCATACACAATAAAAGGGACTATGTGCATGAAATTTTATACATGAGAATGTATAGTTGGTTGTATCTATGGGAATGAGTATGTAATACTTATTTAGAAAACACTTGTTCATTAGATTTTTTCCATTTTAAAATCTATACATTAATGCAAAGCTTTATTTTTAACATCATACTTCTAAATTCCTTACTTTTGGCCTAAAGTACACAACATCAAAAATTTATAAAACCCTGGGGCACAGCAGGGCAGGGAACATGCCTGTGGTCCCAGACTTGGGAGGTTGATGAGACAGGAAGATAGCAGGTTCTAGGCCAGTCTTAGCAACTTAGGCTTTCTGAAATTTACTGAGACCCTGTTTCAAAATAAAAAATAAAATAAGGATAGGGTGTAGCTCAGAGGTAGAACAACCCTGGGTTCAATTCCCCGAACCACAAAAGCAAAATAAAATAAAACAAAGCCCTGGGGCACTTTTGACTGGCCTTTAGTTGAATGACATTTATTTGTAAATTTTAGTAATTGAAATTGATTTAATGATTAGTTGATGATTAAACTGAGTTTTGTTCAAATGCAGACATGTAAAATTATAATCATACCACTTAATTCCTTTTTATTTTTTTCGGGGGATTGAACGCAGAGGCATTCTATTTCATTCTGTCTCTAAGCCACACACCGAGCCCTAAGTTGTTGATGCAGGCCTCAAACCTGTGATCCTCCTGTTATAGGTGTGTGCCACCATGCCCAGCTCATTTAAATCTTTAATAATAATTTGTTCCGAATACTCCATTGCTCAATGTTGAAGTCAGCCATAAGAGTCCCCAAGAGATAGAGTGGATTCTTTCTAAACTGGGGGACAAAATTGATAGATCTGATTCAAAAATATGTTCATAAAACTTCTTTGTAGTCATTCCCCCTACTATACCAGAGGTGCACTAAGATCATAATTAAGATTAAAAGGCTAGGTCTGGGCCTTGCAAGGCAATAGGTTTAGCTTCATTGACTTGGAAGAAGAAACGATTCTCTTACCATCCACTCAGCATTAGGACAGACATTTTCCTGGGAAGTCCGAGCTCATCAGCCAGAGTGGAGAGACCCTCCATATCTGCAGACAGCTGCCTCTGAGACCAGGGGAAGAGTGATATCACTCTTCCAGTTCCAACACTGACCAGTCGAGGCAGTTGAGGTTAGTCTTCATCTCAGTTTTCTCAACAATTAAATGGAAATGCTTAGGCCAACTTTTCTAGAATTAGCGTTGGTCACTGTGTATGTGTGTGTGTGTGTGTGTGTGTGTGTGTGTGTGTGTGTGTGTTGGGGGAAGCAGGCTGTAGAAGCTAAAAGGCTATGGCATAAATGAATCCCAGAGCAGAAGGCTGTAGATAAAGGTGGTAGGCAAGGACATTGGGCGGTAGCCAAGCCTCTGGAAGAAACGGAGAGAGAGTTCCAAATGCAAGATGCCTAACTGTGGGAGTCCAGCCCCCACACACTCATGCTGTAGGAGATGGCTCAAGTGGACCCAGCAAGGTGGAGCTAGCACCTGCCTGAGCAGGAAAGTAATGGCCAGGCAGTTGACAGGGCCCCATCAATTTACCACTAGTTATTAAACTGTAACAAAATGAGAACACTGGATGATAATTTCCATTTGTAGAATAGTAATAAATTTAAAAATAACTTGTTGAAATTGAACTTATATAACTGATATAAAACTAACCACCTAAACTAATTAAGATATACTTCAATTTCACCAACTATTCTCTCATACAGGAGAACACTGGACATTTTCTAACTTAAAACTTAAGTAGCCAGTGCACTTTTCTCCTTTCTGGTTCCAGTGATGGGCGGAGGTCTTCCACCTGCCTCTAGGTTCCATAGTTATCTTTCTTTCCTTTCCCTCTTCCTTGCTTCTCCTCCTCCTCCTCCTCATCATCATCATCCTCATCGTTTCTTTCTTTCTTGCTTGCTTGCTTTCTCTTTCTTTCTGTAATAGGGATTGAAATCAGAGGCAGTCTACCTCTGAGATACACCTCCAGCCCTTGTTTTTTTCATTATTTTGTGTTGTTTTGTTTTGAAACAGAGTCTACCTAGATTGGTAAGAGTCTTGTTAAATTTCTGAGAATGGCCTCAAACCTGGAATCCTCCAGTCTCAGCTTCCCCCATCCTGGGATTACAGGTGGGCAGCACCACACCTGGCTACCATCAGTTCTTCTTGTTCTGGAGGTGCTGAAATTTACAGATGTCCACCGGAATTTCCTCAGTCTTTGGTTATTTCCCAAGATGCATGCTTTCTTCTTACCTTTCCTTCTCTCTCTCTCTCTCTCTCTCTCTCTCTCTCTCTCTCTCGCATTTGTCTACAAGAGTAAGGAACAGTTAAGAAGTATCTGTGGTATTTAGAATTTAGACAGAGAGTGGGGCTATGCATATTCAAAGGTGAATAAAACTGGGCTTCTGCCTTCGAGGTGGTCACAAACAGCTACGATACAAAGACCAATAAACAGTTTTTTGTATTAGACCAAATGATGATAGATGTGTACAGAGGATGTCATTGCATACCCGGAAGATGGCCTGTCCAAGGCTGAAGTGGACAGGTTCTGGGGTCTGTAACGTTTGTGCAGAGATGAAGGGGAAAGGTGCCCAAGCATAGGGAGGGAAGAGGAGGATGCTGCACAACCTAGAAACTGGTGATCTGTCTTCCTCTCTCTCTGTCTCTCATTATTTTTCTCTGCCTCCCATGAACAACCTAAGGAAAACCTCCCACTTTTGTGGAAAGAACTAGCAGCCAGCAGAAAACTTACACCCAGTGGCATGCTGGCAAACTAGCTCTTTAGAAAGCAACACTCACAAAAACAGATTTGAAGGCTTGCCATTTTCAGTGGTGGGAATATTTCCACCACGGGTAGTTTCTAGTTTCTGTTGAGTTAACAACTGCCTTGCAAAATTCTTCAGTATTAATCATCTGTGCTGAGCGGGCTCTGGCCCAGCACTGCCCCAGGATAACTCCCCCATATGGAGAATCAAGACCCTCTGTCCAGCTGGTCTCAGCGCCTTCTCTTCAAAACCTTCCACAGTGACCACTGAATGGTGTCTCTTTGGTCCTGTGGGGATTCCAGTGACTGAGTATGGTGGAGGCTGCTGGGAAGTTGTGCAGGGGTGGCAACAGCAGAGGGTGCACAGTGTAGCCTCTGAACACTCAGCATGGCCCTTTGCTCTGCTTGGAGGAGAGGGATTGGAATGCTACTCGGAGAGGAGGAAGAGGAGAGTTCCAAGAAAAGGAGACACTGGCAGGTAAAAATTGGAGTGGAAGAAGTACAGAGAGAAGACAGTGATCCTGCCTCTGCAGCCGGAACCTCCGAAGCCTGTGGGTGATGGGACTGTGAGAGAGGCAGCAAGGAAATCATTGCTAGAGAAGACACAGGCTGAAGAGTTTGCAGAAAAAACATGAGGTAGCTTGCAGAAAAAAACAAACTACATGTGGGGGAGGCCAGATTACCTGTTTGATTAATTAATCCCTAAGAACATAATTACTTTAAATCTTATTCCTGGGAACAAGGTACCTGAACTAAGATTTGCATCAAGGTACCTGAACTAAGATTTGCAAAGAAATTAATATTAAATCTGGTGTTTCTGAGATAATTAGGGCCCAAAACTTAGTGGAGATCTTATATCTAGGTCCCAAGTCCTCATGCTCTCAGTGTAGAAATAGATTATGCCAAAGATTTAGACCAAATGAGAAGCAACAGATGCGGGATCACAATGGGGTTTGGACTGGGGCATGATAAAATATAACTTGGGCAAGAGGACACGTGGAAGTGGCTTTTCGCGTTTTCCATGTAGAAAGAGAGGTGGGTCATAGATGCAATCCTGCATGGCCCAGGACAAGCTGAGGCACAGGCTGGGAAATGAGAATGTGGCATGTGCAGTCAGTGTCTCCGGCCATAAGTTGGCTCTAACCCCAAGCAAGGACATGAGCAACTCCAAATGACTCACAGCAAATACATACCTGGCTGGCGTAGTCAATCCAAGTTAGTGACTCACTGAAACCAAGTGAGCTGTATGTGTCCCCCAAAAGTCAGGGGGCTGGAGAGATACAAAGGATAGATCTAGGTGGTGGGAGACGAGGGGAAGTTAAGGAAGGAAGGACAAAGAGGTGAGCAGCAGATGTGAGAAGGAGCAGGTAGTTTGAGGAAGGACAGTTAGTCTGAGGAGGGGCAGCTGGTAAAATCAGGACCCGCAGGTGTAGGAGTAGCAGCAGGAAAGCCATTTCCTGAGCAGGTGAGGGAAATGCAGGGTCAGTTTCCTGAAACCCCACAGGAGAAAGAGCTCTTTTAAGGCTCAGAGAGAAAATGTGGCAGTGAGGATCAGAGCAAGGACATGAAGGATTAGCCAGAATTCTCCACATGCACAGAACTAACCAGATATGGATGATAGATAGATGGATGGAGGATAGATGGGAGTGTAGATACATAGATAGATGATGATAGATGATAGATGATAGATAGAGACAGGTAGGGATTGACTTAGTTGAAGAACTGGCTCATGTGAATTTGTGTCCTTGGGGAGTCTGAGGTCTGACTGGGGAAGCCAGACTGGAGCCCCAGGGAAGAGTTGCAGTTGAGTCCAGAGGCAGCTTCTAGCATAATCCCTGTTTCCTTGGGGAGATCAGTCTTTGATCTATTAAAGGCTTCCAGCTGATTGGACAGGGCCGGCTGCCCACATTATGGGGGAGAAAGTGCTTTACTTAAGGCCCACTAATTTAAATGTTAATCTCATCCAGGATAAGTCCTCCACAGAAGCCTCCCACACAATGTGTGAACAAATACCTGGGCAGCAGTGGCCCAGTCACATTGACACGTTAACATTAACTGTCAGAGTGTGGCTGCCATCCTGGACTCCCAGCATTAAAATGCAGATCAGGACTGCATGGGACCTGGGAATGTGAAAGATAAAATGAGAGGAAAGCAAGTTATTTCTGGGTGACAGTGATGGATGATCAGATAAAAGGATATGTATGAGTATTATACAAAGTAATTACAATTTGTGTACAAGAGGAGATTACAGAAAACTATAGGCAAGGCCTTTGAGATTCTGAAAGAAGAGTTTTTAAAAATAATATTTATAATAGAGAAGTGAAGGGAATTTAATTTGGGGATTTTCAGGGTTGAGAGAATTGGTTGTTTGGGGAGAATTTTACAGTATAGGTTTAATATTTTATTAATAAACCCATGAAAAGAAAATAAAATACATAAAACACTTCAAACACTCAAGAAAGTGATTCATTTTGAAGGATTAGCTTTGAGGGACTCTTGGGAGGCCATGATTACATAGCCTTCTTCCCTTTCTCAGTTTGGCACCACCTGAATACAGGTTCCAAAGCCTGTATTCAACTCTCCTAACTTGATGAGTGGCCACCATGGACTTCCTAATATTTCATGAACAAAGAAATTTTTAAGTGACAGGATGGACCCACTAGTCTCAGACAAGTGACCACTGCTATTAAGACACACACACACACACACACACACACACACACACACACACACACTGGACAGAAGCTTCCAGGGACAGCAGGTACGAGAGGAGCGAAGCCAGAGGACAAGATAAGTCTGAAGAGTGTGACTCCAGGAGGTCTTTCCCTGAGGAAAGGACACAGGAGGGACAGAAAGCAGCTGGAGATGTTCCTTTAACCTTCTTCCTCTAAGGAACAGGGTGAAATTGCTGTTGCCAACTTATGTAGTATGTATATTCCCATCACGGATACTCCAACCTACAGGCTCACAAAATCCCTGAAAATTTGGCAACTGGACTATGCAAGTAGGCAGGAGCCGGCTTCTGCACATCACACAGATAGGGCACTGTATATTGTGCCAAGAGGTACATGAGACATTCCTTCTGTAAGATATGTTCATTGTTCAGAGAGAAAGACTGAGGCATGAAGTTGATGGGTGGCTGGCTCATGATAGAGAAAGCTGAAAGTAGAAGGCAGGTCATGCAATGCCCACTTGAGAATCTAGAACATTGTTCTTGGAGTTGCTGTATCATGAGATGACCAGAATTCATTCTGGTACACCTGAGTTTTGCTTTGCTTCACTCTTTGGAGACCAGTTGTTTCATTTTTATTAACCACTATAAAGGTGACTGGACCAAGTCCTGCAAGATTTTTTATAAAAAATCCAAAACAAATAGCTAAATTTCCTCAGTGCCTGGTTATGAGAAAACACATTTCAGGCCCATAATTCAACTTTATTCAGATAACTATCTTGTGTGGACTAGTATCCATCAAAACATGAAGCTTACACTTGCAGCAAGCTCCTTTTCTTAATAGCTAGAGTTAGAAAAGATAGTTTGTGCCTTTGAGACCCACTGCTCACAAATGTTTGCAACCTGCTATTTTACAACCATATTTTGTTTTTCGTGAAAATGTATGAACCTAATTGCTTGTGGTTTAAAACCAAGAATTACAAGATTAGTTACAAAGACAAATTTATGGAAAGACAATTTTTAAAATTCAGGATAATATCAAAGAAAAATAGGTGTAAGAAGCTTTAAAATTTAAAAAAGTGTGTGAAAGTTTTGACTTTTTCTCATCGTGTATTTCTACTTGAGCAGTGTATGTTAGATGCACTCTCCCCAATTCAACATTGTGGTGCTTTAATCTTACAGTTAAGTAAGAAAACTAATAATTGGGAGTGGTGGTGCACACTTGTAACCCCAGTACGTGGGAGGCTGAGAAAGGAGGATTGCAGCTTCAAGGCTTCAGTAACTTAGTTCATCTCTCGGCAACTCAGTGAAACCCCGTTTCAAAGCAAAAATGAAATAGGGCTGGGGTTACAGCTCAAAATGTTGAAACTATGCCCTCCTCTAGTAGCATAAATTTTGGGGTGTAAATGTTTACTATTATTATATCTTCTTGTTGGATTTTTCCTTTTATTAGTAAGAAGTGACCCATTTTGTCTCTTCTGATGTGTTTTAGCTTAAAGTCTGTTTTGTCAGATATAAGCATTGTTACCCCTGCTTGTTTTCGATCCATTTGCATGGTACATCTTTTTCCATCCTTTTACCGTTAGCGTATGAGTATCTTTGGCTAAAGGTTACTTTCTTGTAAGCAGCATTAAGTTGGGTTATGTTTTTAATCCACATTTGCCAGTCTATGCCTTTTTATTGGGGAGTACATCATGTCTCTATTTTTGTTTAATTCCAGGAATTTTTTTTATTTCTCCCCTTATTTCTTTTCTGATCCAGTCCTCATTCAAGAATGTATCATTCAGTCTCCATGTACTTATGTGATTACTTTTGGTCTTCCTGTTGTTAATTTATACTTTCATTCTGTTATGATATGAGAAGATGCAGGGGATTATATTACATCTTTTGTATTTGCTGATGTTTGCTTTGTGGCCCAGGATGTGGTCTATTTTGGAGAAGGTTCCATGGGCAGCTGAGAAGAATGTATATTCAGGTGTTGCTGGTTGAAATATTCTGTATATGTCTATTAGATCCATTTTGTCAATAGTTTTCTTTAGGTCTGAAGAGTCTTTATTCATCTTTTGTCTGGAGGATCAATTTAGTGGCATGAATGATATGTTGAGGTTTCCCAATATTATTGTATTTGGGACTATTTGAGAACTGATGTCCCGAAGACTTTGTTTTACAAATGTGGGTGCACCCACTTTGGGGGCATAAATGTTTACTATCATTATATCTTCTTGTTGGAGTTTTCCTTTTATTAGTAAGAAGTGTCCCACTTTGTCTTTTCTGCTGTGTTTTAATTTAAAGTCTCTTTTGTCAGATATAAGTGTTGCTACCCCTGCTTGTTTTTGATCTCCTTTTGCATGGTATACCTTTTTCCATCTTTTCACCTTTAGCGTTTGGATATCTTTGGCTAGAAGGTGAGTTTCTTGTAAGCAGCATATAGTTGGATTATGTTTTTTAATCCACATTGCTAGTCTATGTTTTCTAATTGGGGAGTTAAGTCCTTTGACATTCAATGTTATTATTGAGATATGATTTTTGTTTCCTGTCATTTTGAGTTCTATTTTCTGTTTGATGTAGTGTCGAATCTCCTTGCTTAGTTGACCACGTGGTGGAGTTCACCTCTTCTTTGGTTCTGGAATTAGCTTGTTTATTCTTCTTTGTATTTTATTTCTTTTAAGATTTTCTCTAATGCTGGCTTGGTCCTCATGAACTCTAAGTTTTTGCTTGTCTTGGAACATTTTTATTTCTCCAGCAATTTTTAATGATTACTTTGCTGGATATATCAGTCTTGGCTGGAAATTGTTTTCTCCCAGGGTCCAAAGTACTTCATACCAATCCCTCCTGGCATTCATGACTTTGGTTGAGAAGTCTGGAGTGATTTTTATTGTTTTGTACCTGTATGTCACCCATTCTCTTATTCTTGCTGCTTTTAAGATTCTTTCCTTGGCCTCTATGTTAGTCATTTTGATTATTACATGGCATAGGGAAGTCCTTCTTTGGTTCTGTCTTAACGATGTTCTGTACGTCTCCTGTATGTGAATGTCCAAGTCTTTTTCTATGTTTGGAAAATTATCTGAAATTATTTCTCTGAAGAAGTTTCTGTGCTTTTTCAATGCCTTCTATCCTTAGATTGGGATGTTTTGTATTGTTCTGTATTTCTTGGATGGTTAGGGTGTGTTGTTGTAATATCCTCTGTATATCGTTAACTGTGTTTTCAGCTTTGAATGAACTGTCTTCCAGGAGTGATACCCTGAAATAAGGACTCCTTATTTAAAATGTATCTATCAATTTTAAAGGCCATCTCAAGTTTTCTTTTACTTCCTTATTTTTTCAATGTTAGGAATTGAACTTAGGTACTCACATACTCTAAGCAAGCACTCTCCCACTGAGCTATATCCCCAGTCCTCTAGATCCTCTGGGAGACTTGTTTTTCATATTTGAGACTGGATTAATAAATTAAAAAGTCCTATGCATTCATTAATCCTCATTCTATTTCCGAGCTCTGGGGCTCTTATTGAGGAATTCACTGTCTGCCTTCATTGGCAACCATTCCCCAAGGAAATCTCAATCATAACTTGGATGACAGGGATGCAAAAGAGGAGGCATTTGCTACCCGGATACAGTGGAACTTGGAGAGAAGAAAAAGACAGATGAACTAGACTGTCAAGGTAGTAACTTCTATTTTGCAAAACCAAATATTGTCCTGTGATCAAGAGCTAATTTTGGTAGACTCTGAGCAGAGATAATTACAAATTAAACCTCTAGCAAGCCAAGAGCAATTAAGTCTCAACTGGATTAGGCTTATCCTTAAGAACTACACTCATTCATGAGCCTTTTTCCTTCAAATCAGGATATTTTGGGTAGTCTTTATTCATCAAATGATTGCATGAAAGAATATATAATTAAAACTCACCAAAAACACTGTGTTAGCAGAGTCCTTTTGGGTAAGAATAAACTTTTAAAGCATTATTTTAAAAACAAAAATACTATCCTCAATAAATATGTGAAAACACCTGGACCAAATTAGATTGGGAACAAATGGCTGGATTGATATTATAAAATATCCTTTGTGTTTATTTAGACCCTATTTCAGCTAATGTGACCAAAACAGGACAAAATTTGCTACACAGGTATCACATAAAGAGGATTGTTGAAAAACCTACAGAGACTGTGAAGCCACTTCTTAAGAGATCTGTTTTCACCTAAGAATTGTATAATATGGAAGGGAATGTATATTTTTCTTCTCCCATAAATTCATTCACGGTCAGGTACATATAAAAATCTTGTAATGTAGGCCTTGAATAGGATCTTCAAATTTAAGTTTCATAACATTGAATGCTAAAGCCACCTACTGAGTTTATATTAATTTATGTGACTCATGCATTGCCCCTCTCTGTAATTCTAAATGTTTTACCCACCTCATGCATCAAGCTGCATGAAGGAGTCTTTGCTGCCTTTGAGAAGATTTGTAGTTCCTTAATGTGTGTGCCAGGACTGCCAAGCAGAATGATCCAAAAGGTGAATTTAATCTTAGAGAATGTGCCCATAAAACCCACCACAGAAATGCATCTTCCTGCTGAGCTTCTGTTCATTTAGGGAGCCTTGAAGGATGTCAACTCTAAGCTATTTGGCTATCTACCATTTTGCCTAAGAAGAAGGAATGAAAGAAGGGAGAAAAAGGTAGAAGAAAAGAATGGAAATGAAGGGAGGCAAGTTTGACCAGTGCCTGGAATGCTGCTGGAGACTTTCACATGCATTAACATTAATAATTCAATACAATCGCCTTTGAAGAGAAATTTTATAATCCACTGTTTATCCCTGAGAAAACAGACTTGGTACAGTAGAGAAAAAGGATTATTATTTTCTAAAACCCCTATTTATTTTATCATTAAATTCTTAGACTGTAATCGCTTAACACTGAAAATATATGAAGGCCAATTCTAATTTCTCTGTATCACAGATCCATATGAGATTAGCAAAGAATAGTAAACACTTCACGTTGGCTCAGAAACATGGGCAAAATTAACATCACTCTTTAATCCACTGAACTTATGTTCTTGAAATGAAAAAAACTGAAAGACAAGGACATTTAACTCATGCAGATGCAGCTCACTGTGCCTTTGCACTGACCATAGAATCAAAATATAAGCTCATGCAATTAAGTAGTAGATTGATTCTTTAGAGTATTTAATAGAGGATAGGTTTCTTACAGATGTTAGAAATCACTAGGCATGCCTTATATCCACAGCTCAAAGTAATGAAGAATACAGTCATAGGAAAGGAGAGAGGCCATGTTTCTGAACAGCCCTGTTTATCCTTCCCTGAAAGACCCTTCTACCCATCCCAGGGAGTGCAAGCTCATGGTTATATGTGTCTTTAGGATTATGTAGGTGGTGCTGGCAGAAGAGGTTCCGCTCTACCTTTGGTCTTGGCCAACACTCAGTATACATTTTGTCATCTGGGCTGCAGACTGGTACTTGGGCTTTCGTTCTCAGAGCTCCATGTTGCTCAATCCCTTTCCTCCTTGGGTTTTGGGTTTGGTTCTGCCAATGGGGGACTGCACAGCAGGAGGAAGGGAGACATAAATGTAGTGCTCTTTCTTCCGGGTGTTGTCTGCATCTCTTTCTGGCTCCAGGTTCACCAGATTTGCCATATTTTCTACCTTTTTTTAGAAATCCCAGTTTCTGAGCTCCAAAAACCCATCTCTTCTCTGTCACCCTAGGCTCATGTATAGCAGTTCTTTCTGCCATGGATCTTGGCTTCCTCACCATCCTCTATTGGTTCATCCCATTCTCAATCACCTCTAGCAACTAAATATCTATGCTTTTCAATGTTGATATTGTTTTATCCTCATCTGGTTGGAGTCTGACACTGATTCTAACCTTGAAAATTTCATATCAGTGTAATAAGGGTGTGGGGAGGACAGTGGGGAGGTGCTTGAGTGAGGAGGCAATAGGCAGGGTCCTGATCTGTCCAGGCTGCCATTGCTCTTGTCTGTGCTTGAGAGAACTGGGCTAACATTGTGTCCCCTATGTCCTCTGTGATTAACTGTCAACCTTAGTATGGGAACCACAGCCCAGCATGTTTAATAAAATGATATTTATTTCATCTACACTGTATTAGCAGAAAATCCTTGAGAGAGAATGCCCACAGTGCTTTTTCTAGCTTATATTTGCAGCAACACCAGGGCTTGTCACATCAAAGATGGAGAGGAGACCCAGGCAGGATGCTGGTTGAACCAGAATGTCATTCCTGTATGTGGTCCCCAACTTTCTTCTCCCAGTTCACTTCCAGGACTCACTGATTCTATGAAGAGTGGGCATATCAAAACACTCTACTTTAAAAATTTGTAATTCATAAGAAAATATCAATTGGAGCTATCTTCACTTTTTCTCCCATCTCCATTCTCTTTCTGAAAAGATCCTTTTCCTTCTCAGGACCCGAGTTCCCATGAACTTATGTGTCATGCTGTCTACTTCCAAATATATCATGTTCAGAAACAAAACTATCCAGCAAAATATTAGGCAAGGAACAAACCCTGATTTGATGACAAATAGGTTATTTTTACTTTAGGGAGGCTATCTGGTTGTCAATAGAAGTTATAAAATAAAATAAATATAACTCAGCATAGCATTTGGGTGCACAAATCATGCACTGTGAGTAGATCTCTCATGTTCTCGTCAATGCTTCAGGATTTATAAGTTTGGTATGACCGCATGATAGATAACTCAGCCAGCCAAGCTCCTGGCCACTGAATTCAAGTCATAACCTAACTTTTCATCCTTTCCAGATCTTATCCACTGGGAGGTAGAAAAAATATTTGTGACTGAACCACTTAAATTGTCATCTTATCAATAATTTAGTGCATTCGTTCAGAAATTTCTGTCTCTTTGAGTCAAAAGAAAACACACTGGGCCCCAGTACATAAGAAATGGTTGAGTTTGAGATCTTTTATCTATGCAAGCATGCAGGCATTGTAAAATTCATGCCATTTAGAAGTATTTAAAACAGGCTTGTATATATCTGTTCTCCTATTTGACCAGAAGAGGGTCAGTATATGCTTTAATCAGCTTTTTCATCTCTGTGACAAAAATACCTTACAAGCACAACATAGAGGAAGAAAGGGTTATTTGAGGCTCATAGTTTCAGAGGTCAATCCATGAACAGCTGACTCCAAGAAAGAATCACAGTGGCAACACTTCAGGGCATGGCAGAGGGGAGAAAACTGCGCTCACCTCATGGTGACCAGGAAGCAGATGGAGCAAGAGGAAGGGGTAAAGGTCAGATACAATCCCTAAGGTCATGCCCCCAGTGACCTTTCTCCTTCATACATCACATATCTGTGATCCTTCCTGCATTGGAGACCATGCTTTTTGGGGGACATTCTATATTCAAACCATAACAATGTATTTCAAACCAATAAAGAAACTTCAAGCTGGGCGTGGTGGCGTACGCTTGTAATCCCAATACTTGGGAGGCGGAGACAGGAGGATCCGGTTTAGCTGCCAGCCTCAGCTTCTTAGTGAGGCCTCTGCAACTTAGTGAGACCCTTTCAAAATAAAGAATAAAAAATAGGGCTGGGGGTGTAGCCCAGAGGTAGAATGCCCCTGGGTTCAATCCCCGGTACCACAAAAAAAAAAAAGAAAGAAACTTCAAGCTTATACCCTTCTCTGGAGTCACCGAATCTGAGCTCTCTGCCTGCAGAGCCTTTGTGGTTTCAGCAAACACATGATGACTGATGGTCCTGTGGGACGCACTCCTTCAGGAGAGAGCTGTGATTTATGGCATTGTGGTCTTCTCATTATAAGCTTCTACTTGCTTCCTTTAGAAACCTACTCACTTTTTTTGTCCTATTGAAAAAAAGAAAAGAAAACCTTGTTGAGTGACTACTGTATTTCCATAAATCAAACAGTGATTTATATGATGAGACAAGTGACAAAATTATAAAAAATTAAGTTTAATGATCTTAACTGGCTTCTATTTGTGATCCTAGAATTGGACAATGTCACTTTCTATAAGATAGAACGAGTGTTCTGATGAGCTGAGCAGAGAAAGTTGGCTTAATAAATAGAAATAGGTGGAAGAAAGCAAAAGAGAACAGAAAGCACATTTGCCTTTTCCTTGTCAAGTTACTTTCCTTGTCAAGGTCAAAGTAGAGCAAACTCCCTCAGTATGCTGGCTAAAACTGGCCTCTTTGAGGATTTGGCTATGATCTTTATCCCCTGGTTTCTTGGAAGATAAGATAAACAACTTAGTTTTGACTTGGTAGCATGAACTTCAGTGTGAGTAATTGCATTTTGGCTTGGTTTGGGATGGCCCAGTGCAGGAGTTCTGTTTAATCCAATACATTTTATGTAATGCAAGTTATATAAAGGTTGACAAAAAGTAATCAAATTTGGACTAACAGCCACATATAAAAATCTCTCCCGTTATTAGAATCTACCTTGCTCATTCATGAAATAGAGATTAACTGCAAATTATCTCATAAGAGTAAGTATTAGTATGGGAACAATTATATGGGTATATATACAGACACAAATATACAAATAACTAAATGTGTGTGTGTGTGTGTTTAAGTACATACATATGGGAAAACTAATAGAACAAAATTCCCAACTCAGCTCATTATTACTAGGTTAAAAATAATAGAATAAAAGCACAAAGCATAATTTGAATCATGAATCATAAGAAAACAGAATAATTGTCAATTTCACTAAAAAATTATCACAAGCCCTAGAAGGAATTACATGGTATGTAAAGGAATGAGAATACTCCTGCAAAGCTGGTGGGAGGTGAACTGGTCCAAACATATGGAGGGTGTTCACCACCATATGCCAAAATTTATAATTGGTATGTATCTCTGCTCTTGCCATCCAGCACTAATAATTTATTCTAAGAAATCATCAAAAAGTATTTAAAATATTACACTCATATACATTCCTAAAAGAGAAGGAATTAAAGGAATGTGTCATCCTACTGTTGGAAGAGGGAGAGGTCCAGATGTGGCTGGGCACAGGCAACTGATGTTCACTTCTGATGGATTGTATTTTCTATGTGGGTTCAGAGTGAGAAGACAGCAAGATCTTGGAAATGCTTTAAAGTAGACTCACTGTGGGGAAGAGGTGCAAGAACTGATGTGTTATGGTCTGTGAGTCGTGCGAGTTTTGTGTGGTGGTGATCACTCCAGGGCACCTTTGTTCCCAGCAATGGGGTTTGATCACACAGTGCTCCACTCGTTCAAGTGCTGGGAGAGGAAGGGGCTCCTTTGAGGTTGGGATGCTGTCAAGTGGACACCTTCAAAAGATATGGCCAAGAGTCCTGAGGATGTTGACAACCCTCTGACTAAAAGGCTAGACATGAGGCTGGGGTGGTCAGGATGGGAAGTGAATCTATCCAGGATTCGCAGGGAAAAGTATAAGCCCAAAGTGTGGGTAGGGGCTTATGACCTCCATGAAGTTAAAGGTCTAGGGCATGAAGAATAATTTGTCAAGTAAACTGTTTAAAGGAGAAGCTGTCATTCTGAGGTCTTGTCCATCTTTCAGGACGTGAGGGGTGATCTCCACCAATATGGTCATCACAGATCCATAGGACCTGCTAGACAGGATGTAGCTATGTCATTGGGTGACTCAAGTGGATTCCCAGAAGAGGGGTGAGGATGTCATGGAGCTAAAAAGCCAGCAGTGTTTCCCCCTAAAACATTCCTTATTTTCAAGAGGACATTTTGGGTCACAGCGAATGTGTCATCTTTGACACACTCTTCTTTTTCCATAATATAAAAGGGAAGAAGTGATGTTAATGGCTTTTAATATCACCACCACCACATGCAGCCAGAACTCTGTTATCTTGCCTAGGAGGAAAGTCTCCAAGTAGGATACTCTATCACCAGAGTGCTGTGGGAACTCAGAACTAGAGACATGGAGGAAACAGAGGGCCATGTTTTCTGATTTTGCAGAGTTGCTCCATTTGATAGGGTCAAGCAAAATTTCAAGAGAAGAAAAAACATGTTACTGACATTAATTCAAGGTGGTGTACTTTGGGTTCTTAATACCAGAGTGGCCATAGAATAGCTACACTAACTCAGGTGGTCTGAGTAGGCATCTCTGGGAAATATTGCCTGGATTTATGCTGCCTTCTAGGGACACACACGAGCTTTCATACCTCAGTGTAGGTAATTGATCCATATGGGATCCAAATTTCAAAGCCCTCTTGGTCCTCAAGGCTCTGACCCCTGGAACTAACCATGCACCTGATTACACTTCCTTGGAATTTTCTTCGATATCTCCATTAAATTTCCAGTCAATCCCTATGTGATTCAGGTGATCAAAAGCCAACAGACAAACAGAAGCTTGTTACTCTGCTGTTTCTCAGACATTAGCTCCTTCATGGGTGCAAATGACATCAGATTGTATAGCCTGTTTTTCAATATGAGCAGGCCATGCTGCACAGGCAGGAAGGCTTTGACTTGAAGGGCCATAGTTAGATGGGCTGTATATATTAAAAATGTCCTTCTCATTCTATAAATTGATATAAATTAATAAAAATTCTTAAATTTGGTTAAATTCAAAAGTGTTTTGTGCATATCTGGAACAATTAATTCTGCTTCTCTTTCTTTCTTTTCTTCCTTCTTTCCTTCCTTCCTTTCTTTCTTTCTTTCTTTCTTTCTTTCTTTCTCTCTCTCTCTCTCTCTCTCTCTCTCTCTCTTTCTTTCTTTCTTTCTTTCTTCTGGATTGAACCCAGGGTCATTCTACCTTTGAGCTACACTCCAAGCCCTTTTTTATCTTTATTTTTATTTTGAAACAGGATCTTGCAAAGTTGCTGAGGGTCTCTCTAAGCTGCTGAGGTTGGCCTGCGATCCTCCTGTCTCAGCCTCCTAAGTACTGGGAGTACAGGCATGTACCACACCATACCTGGCAGTAGTTTCTTTCTTTCAAGAAATTTTCCAGAGGAGGAATACCCTGGGATGCCTCATCTATCCTTAGTCATACTAATCCTGTTCTTTATGAAGACTGAAAATATCCCTTCTTTAGTTTGTCCCAAGGAATTTGTTTTATCCCAAGGCTTTGGTTAAAGAAGATAACCTCTGCAAAACCAGGAAAAAAAGAGTCTTTATTTCAAGGAAACACTGTCATGACCTAAAAATGTCACTGTCAATAAACCCCCAGAGTCCCTGGCCACACCCAAAGGAGAGATGTCCCCTTGGCACAGAGGGACCTGGGGTCAGGCTGTCTGCATCTAGGAAATGGTGCCTCTGAGTCCCAGGATGGCTTCAATAGTGTGGGGGTTAAGGCTCACGAAGTCCTATGTGGCGACTACTAAGAAAAGATTCACATCCCTGGCAGGCATGGCAGAGGTGAATTTATGAGACAAACTGGGAGATTTTACTTTGGAATAATTTGGAATTATTCATATTTTAATACTTCTGAAGATTAGAAAACAAATCATTATGAGTTGATTATCACTGTTGCTACTCTAGAATTATAACTACTAAAACCAACAGGTGGATTAGTTACTATTGATTGATTATTCAAGTTAATAGGTAAAAATATTTATATTGCTATTACTAATATGGCTAACAGGACATGAACAATTGGTCATAATTTATTATATTTTTTCTACTTCTGAGACAAATTCAGTCACACATAAATCTGTACCTGGGACCGTATCCATTGCCAGTAGTGTGACCACCTTTCAGGAGGCAGCTGACCTGGTCTCAAGTGGGTTCTAAGGGTCTTCATTCTTCTGAGCTGGTTCACAGGTGACTGCTGCTAATACTACAGCAAAATTTGCTTCAAAATAGCTTCAAGCAATTCAGTGAAACAAAATCCACTTATTATCAAATTTACAGCAATTCTCTGAAAATATGATTCAGTTCTTTATTGTTCCTGCTGCATGAGAAAAAAACACAAACACATGAAATCTTATTTTGCTTAATTTTTTCATTTTATTTTACTTTTGGGGATGCTAGGGCTCAAACCCAGAGCCTCATGCATGCTAGGCAAGCTCTCTATCACAAAACTACATCCCCAACTCATGTTTTATTAATTTTTTATTTTTTATTTTTGCTGTACTGGGGATTGAACCCCGGGGTGTTCTACCTCCGAGCTACACCCCTGGCCCTATTTTTTATCCTTTATTTTGAAACCGGGTCTCATGAAGTTGTGGAGGGCCTCACTAAGTAGCTGAGGCTGGTCACGAACCTGCGATCCTCCGGTCTCTGCCTCCCAAGTACTGGGATTACAAGCGTGTGCCACCACGCCCAGCTATGTTTTATTTTTAATAGACAAATAATAATTGTACATACTTATGGGGTACACTGTGATGTTCTGATACATACATATGGTGTATAGTGACCAAATAAGGGTAATTAGCATATCCAACTCCTTGAACATTTATTATTGTTTTGTGGTGAGAACACACAAAATCTTCTTTTTAACTATTTTGAAATGTATATCATTGCTATCCATAGTCACCCTATTGTGTAAAAGTACACTAGAATTTATTCTTCCTATCTAAATGTGACTTAGTACTCAGTGGCCTACCTCTTGTCAACTCCCCCCTCAGCCCTCCCCAGCTTCTAGTATTCCACTATTGTGCTCTCAATTTCCTTCTTTTCCTTTCCTTTTTTAATTGGTGCATTGTAATCACACATCATGATGAAGTTCAGAGTGATAGAGACATACATGCACATAGCGTTTAGTGATCTCCCCCCACTCCCTCACCCTCCCCATGCAGGATGTTCTTATTGCCGTTGATAAATTTGTGTATGAAAGTCATGTCCACTGAAGTGTTTCCTTCATCGAGTCTCCCTCCCCTCCTCCACCTCCCTCCCGTAGGCCCTCTCCATCCCTCCACTAGGGTTTCTCCTCCTTTGTCTGGAGTCCCTCCTGTATCCCAATTTCTCCCTAGTTTCTACATATGAGGGAAAACATCTGACCTTTCACTTTTTGTGACTGACTAATCTCACTTATCATAATATTCTCCAGTTCCATCCATTTCCATGCAAATGACATGGTTTGTTCTTCTTTATGGCTAAGTAGAATGCCATTGTGTATATATCCCATAATTTTGAAATCCATTCATTTGTTGAGAGACACCTAGGCTGGTTCCATATTTTAGCTATTATGAACTGTGCTGCTATAACCATAAATCAATTTCTATAAAACTAGCCTTTTAAAGATTTTCACAAATGAGTGAAATCATGTGATATTTGTCTTTATGTGCCTAGCTTATTCCAGTTAACATAACATCCTTCAGGCTCATCCATGTTATGGCAAATGACAACGTTTTAATTTTCATGGCTGAATGCATTCTGTTGTGTAAATATATCACATATTCTTTATCTGTTTCTCCACTGATGGCCACTTGGGTAGATTCCATATCTGCGCTATTGTGAATAGTGCTCCAATAAACGTGGGAGTGCAGATGTCTCTTTGACATACCGATCTCATTTCCTTGAGATATTAGCCCAGCAGCGGGACTACTGAATCCTATGGTAGTTCTACTTTTATTTATTTTTTTAGTAACCTCCATTCTGTTTTCCATAAAGATTGGGCTAAGTTACATTCTTATCAACATTGTAGAAGAGATTTCCTTTCTCCGTATTCTAACCAGCATGTGTTATTTTTTATCTTTTTGATAATAACCATTCAAAGCAAAGTAAAATGACGTCTCATCCTGGTTTTGAATTGCATTGCCCAGATGATTGTGATCTTGAAGTCTTTTTCATATACCTGTTTTTATATCTATTTTTCATAAACCTATTTGTATGTCTTCTTTTGATAACAGTCTCTTCAGACATTTTAAGTTTTAAGTCAAATTACTTGTTTTCATTCAGATTCCTTGTTTTCTTGAGTTGTTTGAGCTTCTTATATTTCAGAATATTAGCTTTTAGTCAGATGCGTAGATGGCAATTGAGATTTTTCTCCCATTCTGCAGGCTGTCTTTTTACTCTGTTGTTTCTTTGCTGTACAGAAGTCTTATTTTACACATTTTACAATTCCCTTTTATTTCAGATGTCAGATGCTTTCTGCAGTCTTTGAAATCACTTTTTATATGGAGATAATTTAATATGAAACTATTGTCATTTTCTGTCAAACCTCTCCTGTTTTGCTATGTAATGACATTAGTTCTAATTTCCCCCTTCATGAAGTCATAATGTTCCTTAAAATGATTCACTCAGTATTTCTGGAAGTTCCATCAGTCCTCAAAACCCAAGTGTATGAGGGTTCATTTTAGATTAGTTGTATGATACATTATGTGCCAAAGCTTGTATGAGTTAGAAAGTATGAACCTCTACTGATCAAAAAAACTGTTGGGGTTTTGAGATCACACAATCTTCAGCCCTTCCCTCCAAAGGGGATGAGGATTGTTCCCTCTTACTATATGAGATAAGAATGATTGCCATTCACCATCTCTAGTGGCAGCTTGGTCCTCGCCAGAGTAGGGTGAGGGGAAACTGGAGAACATAACATAGACGTATTAGAAAATGGAATTCCTAATATTGAACTCCTGATTTAGGTAGAATTTTCCACAGAGTCTTGAGCAGAGCTGGGCTTCCTCATGGTGTGGACCTTAGAGAAAGAGCCCCTGTGTGCCACCTATTTCAATGAAAAGGATATCTGTAGACAACCAATGTTTACTCAATTCTCTTAAGGTCCAATACGTTTACTCTTATAGTTCAAAATCAAATGACAGCTTGCATCCTAGTATCTCTAACAGAGAGTAACTGCCTTCAAGACACACCCAATGGTTGATACTCAAGTGCCATTTTGGTTTTACTGAGATTGTAAAAGGCTTTGTCTTAGCCCAGGCTAACTTGGCCTCTGTATTTATGTTATTGCATATGAACCTTGACTACCAGCCAGAAGGTGTAGGGACTCTTTGAAATAAAATATCTTGGAGTCCAGGGATTCACACCTCTTTATTAGAGGCTTTAAACCACCACAGATAAATAGCTGCATTGCCTGTTCCCATCAAGACCTTTAATCACAACCATGGCTAACACTTCTCCTCTGGAGGATACATGAAAATGTGTGGAGATATTTTGTTAAAATCCAAAGAAAAGTGGGACATGATGTACAATTAAGGGGAAAGAAATATGTTTACTACAAATCCTACAGTGTGGGAAATAGTGATATACAATGAAGAATGTGCTTTTACATATGCCAATAGCATTCCTACGAATTATCATTATATCCTGACACGCCTACAAATTGAAATGCCTCCCTTCCCAAGTTACAGGCCCTCCTTTGACTAATGCCCTACTTGTGTTTACATAGTAAAATAAAAGGATTACTGTATACTGCTAGATATCAAAGATTATAATGTGACACCCAGAACAGAACATTCACCTCTAAACCTTAAGGCTTTAATATCATAAATTCATACTCATGTGGGAATTGGAACTGTAGTGTAACCTGGTCTAACCCTTTCTTTTGAAGATGATGATTACCGGGACTAAAATAGAGCTGACAAGCATCCAGAGGCAAGTGTGTGGCCTGTGCCTGAAGTACTGAAGTGGCTGCTTAGCCCAAAGGCAAGCCAGGAAGGATGCTAGAGGCTGCTAGGGAGTTTGATATTTCTTTTTTTTTTTTTTTTTGGTACTGGGGATTGAACCCAGGGGCGTTCTACCTCTGCACTACACCCCCGGCCCTATTTTTTTATACTTTATTTTGAAACCGGGTCTCACCAAGTTGCAGAAGGCCTCACTAAGTAGAGAGAGAGAAAGAGACAGGGAGAGAGAGAAAGAGAGAGAGAGAGAGAGAGAGAGCTGAGGCTGGCCGCGAACCCGGATCCTCCGGTCTCTGCCTCCCAAAGTACTGGGATTACAAGTGTGTGCCACCACGCCCGGCGGGAGTTTGATATTTCTTTACATAATCATAGGGAAATAATGAATGAAAGTAAGTATAAAAATAAAAAATAACATGGCTTGATATATATAT